>JAJLWI010000066.1:0-21075 GCA_030674215.1 Kodamaea nitidulidarum | reverse complement strand
GTTCGTATCTTTTTCTCTACTTATTCTCTTCTCTTACCCTACTTTACTCCTCAATCCCACTCACACGTCCACATCCTAATACATCCCATATGATACTACATAACAGCCCTTCCTATCCCCTCTCCTACCAACCCTTTAAACCGCTCGAAATGATCCGTCCGCTTATTTTAAATTTGTGCAGTATTTCTCCAAACAAACAGCTGGCTTTTACAAGGCTTACCGCTAACTTAGTAGACAGCCTCGTCACTCCTTATTAAGTCCCTTGATAGATCAGAAGAAATTGAGGAGAAAACAGTGATTGATTAGCTCCCCTAGCTCCCCTAGCTGACTTATCGATACATTCACCACTAGCAATCACCGACTTAAACATACCAATACATCAGAACACTACTGCTCACACAATCAGCTCACACTTACTGCTCACACAATCAACCATCTCATAAAAAACACCCAGAAACATCATCAACACCCAGAAACATCTCCTCTGATGTCTCTCGCACAAATTATCACCGATCTCACAGCACTCCTGTCAGAGTCTAAAAGACGCAATGCTGACGTCAAATCTCAAAGTGATCGTGCAATTGCACTTCTCAAGCTGAAAAAAGACCTAGCATCACTTTCCCCGGCAGAAAACTCAACAGTTACCTCCCCATTGATACTAGGTGTGTCCAGTGGAAATGCCAAAATCACCACAGTGGCAATTCCCGCGGTCAACAAGATCATCGTGTGGGGTTTGGTATCCGAAGAGCAGCTCCCTGCACTTCTCAGTGGATTACGCGAGGCGTCGAACCTCGGTATCGATATTCAGTTGCGTATTCTTCAGTGTTTACCAGCATTATTACAGAAGTTCCCCGATATACATGGGGATAATTTGAAGGCGGTTCTCGGGATTTGTGCCTCCCTCACGATGAATAACAAGTCGGGTGTGGTTATAAACACCGCATCTGCCACATTGCAGCAGATATTCAGTAATGTTTTCGAAAGAGAGGGAAAGAGGAATGGGGGAAGAGAAACAAAAGATAAAAAAATGCTTGAGATTACAGAAGATAAAGAGGGAAAAGAGACTAAAGAGAAAGGAGGCGATACTAAAGAGAAAGGAGGTGAGACTAAAGATACAGAGGGAAAAAAGACTAAAGATAAACAGGGGACTCAAGAAATAAATGAACAAAAGAAAGAGGCAAACCCAAGTTCCCAAATCATAAACCTTTTTTCGGATTTGTGTAAACTCACAGAATTCGAATCCCCAGAATACTTTCCAGAGCTCTCTTCCGTCAAAACCCTCGCCGTTCTTGAAATCATCGAAAATGTGGTGTCCTCTAACAAACAACTCTTCCACCAACCGCAATTGATCACATTGGTGAAGACACGCTTGGTCCCTGCGCTGCTCCGCATACTCAGCAGTGGGGTGGCCTATGATACCAGTCACTCCATCTCGCCGTTTCCGTTGGTGTGTCGTGCTATGAGAATACTTCTCGTGTTGCTCTCTCTGCAGCTTGAAAACTTGGAAGACGAATGTGAAGTTATACTCTCTTTTTTCAACCACATGCTCGCGTCCTCTGACGACTTGCAGCAAGCCGTTGTTTTGGAGTTGTATCAGTCACTTTTCTCCGACTTCCACGCCGTCAAAACCATATTTGACCGCTATGATAGTAATGACTCCAAAAAAGACGTTTTAAACGAGCTCTTGAGCATCTTGGGCCACTTCATGGAATATCATGATGAACTTCATGTGGAAGTGCTCTCTTCTCCTGCCAGCCAGCCATTTTTATCGCGCCAATCAGCATTGAAAATGCCCATCTTGGATCATTTGGACAAACTGGAGGCCCCGCTGATCCCAAAAACCTACTCAATATATCTCACGTGCAAGGTGGTGACGGTGCTTGCCGAGGGGATAGCAGACTTTGTCCAGGTTTTGTCTGGAAACGCCGAGTCTGAAACACTCGAGGCTGATGTTGACTTCACCAACGACTTTATCGAGAAAGTGTACGGACATGTTACGTCGCTTTTCAAGACGTTTATGTACATGGCCATGGATGGCGAGACTTTCCACTTGTTGATACGGTCATTGCAGCGTTTCACGCATGCGACTGGTTTGCTTGGGATGAGCCATTTGCGTGATGGGCTCTTGTTGATGTTGGCCAATGCCATTGTTGAGCCTACCACAACCAAGACCGAAAAGGCTGCCCCCTTAGATACCAGTAAGCAGTTATTGGCGTTGGGCGAGAGCATTGCCGGATCGTTTGGGACAAGTCTAGGCCAAGAAAAGCCAGCGGTTGTCCCGTTTAATTCACGCCATGTTACGTGCTTGCGCGCTTTGACCAACTTGGCCATTTCACTCGGATCAACTCTTGGAGATTCATGGAGAATTGTGTGGATTACGTTTCAGTGGTGCGAATATTACATGAGCGGGCCAGATGCATACAGCACCAGTAAAGCTGAGGTGTTGGTGGAGATAACAGCAACAGAGAGAGCCAACATTGGGAACTCACTCAAAAAGTTGTTTGAGAGTGTGGGGGAATTTCCGCAGAGTTCTTACGGTGATTTGTTGGGTGTTTTGATGGAGTTGAGCGATGAGATGGATGTGGATGGAATTCAGAGAGAAGACACTGAAGTGGCTGAAGGTAATGGGAGTAGAGTTGAAACTGTAACTAAAACAAAAGACGCAGATATTAACGGAGATAAAGATTCATCGCATAAGGATTCAAAAACCTTGAAAGAAACTAAAACCGGAAAACTCGTCTCTTGTCCGTACAACAGGTCGTACTTTTCTGCCAACGTTGTCAAGTTGGCTCTCGTGAATCCTACAAGGTACCTTCTTGAAAATGACCACCATTGGGACCGTCTTTGCAAATTCTTCACACACTCAGCGTCACGCAGGCACCTCTTGTTCCAGCTTCGCATCCACTTTGCCAAGTCGTTCAATGACGTCATCAAACATGTCGCGATCGATGGATTTGGAAAAAATGCAATTGATCACGTGCGCGCGTTGGCTGCAAAAAAGACACTTGGGGCGATTGCCGAGTTTATTGCGGCGGTTTTTGCTCTCGGAGATGCCACTGAGCAGATGGCTCAGAACTGTGAGACGGAGATGCATCTTCTTGCGTTGCAGACGTTGCACGGTTTGGTGGACAAGTACGAGTCCTTCTATCAGAACTCGTGGGATGCGGTGTTTGAAATTGTGAGCACACTGTACCGACTGGACATGGGGAAAAATGCACCGCTTGTTGACCTGGCATTCAACACCATGAAATTGATCTTGGACGAGTTCGTGGGGTCACTCCCGTTCGTACACTTGCGGTTGTTGATTGACACGTTGAGTGGATTTTGTGCCCAGAGGCATGATTTGAACATTCTGTTCAGCCTGGTGCACTATTTTTGGCTTGTTAGTGATAGTGTGAGGGGAAGAATTGAAAAGAGTGAGCATAAAACGCACTCCGGTTCACGTCTCTCATCCGCGGATCTTGCTCTTGATTCCCTCGAATCGTTGATATCTTCCGGTGAGCTGTACGAAGCATACCTCGCTATTGAGGTGTACCTCCTTCACCAGCTTGTTGTTCTCACTTCGGACCTGCGCCCCACGGTGCGTGACGGGGCCATTCAGACGTTGTTCCAGGTGATTAATGCACACGGTCCCTTGCTCACTCAAGCAGGTGTGTGGCCTGCTGTATATACGACAGTTTTGTGCAAACTTTTTGTCGTAGAGGAAGCTCAAAAAGACTACATTGAAAGTTTAGTGTTGATTTTGCAGGGATTGGTGGAGATTTACGTCAAGTATTTCTGTGGGACTTTTGAGAACGAAAACGCAGAATCCATCTCTCCGTGGCAGACACTTATTACGTACCTCAAATCGTTGCTTTCCCTCAAGTGCACTGAACTTGATCTCAAGGTTTTTAATGCATTCAATGACCTTCTCGAAGCAAAAACCCCAGCTACTGTTCGTGGAATGTTCCTCGAATTCTGGACGGGAACCACCATTGAGTACGACTTTGTCAATGCCAGCTCGTACCAAGAACGACTTACGGGATTGTTGAAAACATTCCCTCGGTTGTATGCGGTCATTGCCGCGAAATTAAGCGTTGAAGAATGTGCCAATGTGCTCGGAGTATTGAGCAAATGTGCCAAGTACCCCGTTCTTCCCTCTCAACTGCCTGATAATGTCCGTCCATCGCCACTCCAGGCGATAGTTGTGGAAAACCTACGCATTATCGACACAGACAATGAGCACATTCGCTCCGCCATAGCACAACAGCTCAGTCAGATGGCAGTGTATCCATTTGGTCTTCGCGACCGTATCGAGCAAAAGTTGTCCAGCAACCAGGTGTTGATGAAGAAAGTCAAGATCCCTACTTTTGATGCGATGAGCAGGATGAGCATGGACTTGCTCATTGAAAAACTCGCACAAGTGAAGAATATGGATGTTTTGGTACAAGATGGAGGCGCCAAGAAGATTATGAAAGCGTTGCTTCAAGTTGTATCTGTGGGCTCGGGAGACTCTTGGAAGAGTGCTAACCTCATTCTTCGTGGTCTTTTACGGAGATTGATGGGTGTGGAGTTTGCTGATAAAGAGTTGTGGGAGTTGGCCGTGAATGCAATGATATTATCGTTCAGCCAGACCGACCTTGTGCACTTTGACGAAGAGTTTCTCAGGACCCAATACCAAGACTTGGTTTCGACGGTTTTCCCGCGTTTGGTGGAGTGCAAAAAGTTCGAGTTGGTGGATCGTTTCTTAGAAACGTTGTATGAGAACTCGTACTTATATGCGGCGAATGAGGTAGACACTCTGTTGCAACAGGGAACTGCTGAGGAGCAGATCCGTGCACACTGCGAGTATGACTTTGATGATTTTTTCGGCACCACAGAGCCGTTGGTGCGCTTTAGCAACTTGGAAACACGCTTCAAGTGCTTGCAGGAGTTGATTCGTTTCAGCCACGTAAGTGACGAGCGCGTGGGTGCGTTTGCTGGGCGCCTACTCATCTTGCGCGCGGCGTTTGCGATGCGGCGGTTTATTGAGGACCAGAGGTTACTTGGAAAATGTCCGATGACTAAGATCCAAAAGATGGAGATGGAGGAAATTCTCTTTGGCTTGGAGAAGAGTGGACCTTTGGGAAGATTATTGGTTGAGATGGTTCCGTATAACGATAGGGTTAGGGGGATTGTTGAGTTGATGGGGAGGAGTAAGTGGTGAGAAGGGAAAACTTCACGAGCGAACGAGCGAACGAACTTCACGAGCGAAGCGAGTGAGTGTGTGAACATACATCATAGAAGGATGTTCTGGACGAACTTCACGAGCGAAGCGAGTGCAGTGAGTGAGTGAGTGAGTGAGTGAGTGAGTGAACTGAGTGAACTGAGTGAACATGCATCATAGAGGGAGTTTCTGAACGAATTTCATGACTGAAACGAGTGAAGTGACTGACTGACTGACTGACTGACTGACTGAACCTACATCATAGAGGGAGTTTCTGAACGATACACCAGTGAAGAATAAGAAATAGTGAAACCTGGTAAGATACGATACCAGGAGATGAAAGAGCAGTTATGTACTATAGAAGAATCAGAAATAGTAAAAAACGGTAATGTACGATATTAAGGAGTAACAGAAGTATTAGAACTCTGCAATATAAAATGCCAAAAAGATTCAAATTTAATAGAGCTGAGAGATTTTCTAAGATACTATCGATGCTTTTAGGAAAATCAAAAAAATCGGTGGCTTATAGTAAAAGAAACATCAAAATTTAGAATTGGTTAGTCAGGCATAATCAGAATTAGTTAGTCAGGCACTTGTGCTATTTAGATGTGAATCGAATTTCCATGATGAAGGGACTGCGTCATTATAGCAAGAATAAACAAAAATTTTCTTTGTCAACATGTTAGACGTGTTCTTCATACATTCTCGGTGTAAACAGCCCACACTAACAGACCACACTAACAGACCACACTATTCTGATACTCTACCTTCCACTCTATTTTTTCTACTATATCTCCATTCTACCTTTGCAACATCACACTCTATCATATTCAACTATATCAAACAACCCACTACTTATATTTTACTTTGCCTCGGTGACACTTTGAAAATGTTCTCTCGGATTTCGCCTATTTTTATTGCCTTTGTTTACTCTGATTTTGTGTCAGATGAACACCATGACAAATAGACTACTCATCTTTGCTAAATACGCATGATCCTTTATTGTAATCAGATTATCATATACAACTCGACATTATACATCTGTTTCTGTAGCTCTATGGGCCATTTCCTACCCATATTTTTTGTACCTTTCCAGTTTTCTCTTTTAACTTCTCTTTTAACTTCTCTTTTAACTTCTCTTCATCTGCATGCCTTTCTTCGCACTCAGCCACGCTAGGTATATCATCGCAATCCAAAGTTCTTCGGAGTTCCTCTGTGAGATCCACCAGTTTCTGCCCCACTCTACGTCTACTGTTCTTCATCCTCATCTTTCCCACCATCCAACTCTCTTTTCCTACATTCCTTTTTTCACTTCCCCCTTTTGTTTTGGTTTTGCTGCCTTTTGTTCCATTTCAGTCTTCTGGCGGTTAAAAAAAATCCACCACTCTTCTCTTCCATGTCCTACCAAGAGTTCGACCACGAGTCGCAGTTTGGACGCAAGAAGTCGTTGGTGCGCCCCGAGAGGTCGCGCATCGATGAAAACCACCCCAGATTCCACTATACCCAGGTCGCTCAACAGGAATCGGCCCACTTGAAGATCCAGCCTAGTTCGACAGGTATGGACCCGAAATTGCCCACAACAGTGGAAGAATCGCCGTCTCATATGTACGAGGACTTGGATGAGGGTATTCCCCTTATGGAGATACACGATCTGTCCCCAGGGGGTCCCCCAAACGATAACAAGGGAGGTCGTGAGGTCTATGGGCTTAATGATGAATCGCCAGAACGACCCATCAGAAACAAGTCTAAGAGGATATCTGCTCAGATGATAAAGGAGGAAAAGAAAAGTGACTTGTATTTCTGGAAAGTCTACTGCTACGTCATCACATTTTGGGCTCCGGCACCATTGCTCAAGCTCTTTGGGATACGCACTCCAGATGCACAGTTTGCCTGGCGTGAAAAGATGGGGCTCATCTCGTGTGTTTTGTATCTTGGTGCTATGGTGGTTTTTATTACCTTTGGATTTTCTCGCACAGTTTGTACACACAAGAGCATCCGTTTACGCAACAACGAAGTCAGTACCGGAAATCTTATTATCAATGGTCGTTTCTACGACCTCACACAGTCACAGCACCCTGCGGCGGCTGGTATCGGTGCCGGTCTGAACATTTTGTACCCCCCGATAAACGCTGGAGGTATGGATGCCTCGTTCCTTTTCCAAAATGTCAATGGTAACTGTAAGGGTCTCATCACACCCAAGGACAACTCGTCAATTCCCTCGGACGGCGACGAATTGGCATGGTACATGCCATGCCGTGTTTTCGCGCAAGACGGTAGTACTGACCCAAATACCACAGAGGTTTATTACAATGGTTGGGCTTGTCACACTTCTTCCGACGCTCGTGATGCCTACTACAATCTCCATGTGGGTGGTGATGTCTACTTCACATGGGATGATATCCGTAACAGTCTGCGTAATTTAGTGGTGTACGCGGGAAATGTGCTTGACCTCAACTTGATTGATTGGATTTCGTGGGATCTTGAATACCCCGATCTTTTTAACAGATTGAAGAACGAGACTGTATTCCGGGGGCACGACATTTCTTTGATTTTGACCGAGCCACACGAACGTCAAGCCGCGCGGTGTTTGACCGAGATTGTCAAGGTTGGTACTATCGACAGTGACACTGTTGGGTGTCTTGCCTCAGACGTGGTTCTTTGGGCATCTTTGGTGTTTATCCTTGCGGTAGTTTTTATCAAGTTCATCATGGCCTGTTACTTCCGCTGGTGGATCTCTGGCAGCCAAGGTGTCAAGGTCAGCAAGTCAATGGCAGAGAGAGAGCGCATGATTGAGAGCTGGGTCGACAACAACGACCCTGAAGTTTCAAACCAAATCAACACTGTGCCAGTTAAGGCACGTGCTAACTACAAGGAGAACAAGGCCAATAGACAATCTGTGTTCAACCGTGTGGATGCGAATCACCCCAAGCGTTTCGCACCCAAGAGCGAACTTTCGCAGTACTATAACTCTGCCGACAAGTTAGTCAAGACATCGGAGTACACAACCATGACAACCCAGGCCGCCTTGTTGGGAGGCCTGAAGAAGCCACGTCGTTCGGTCTACATGGGTGATCAGGGTTTGTCGCGCTCTCCCAGCACAGAAATGTTGGGACACAGGCGCAGCAGCACTGATTTGTTGGGAACTAGAGGTAACAGTGTTGAGTTGTTAGGAACAAGGAGAAACAGTACACATTTGGTCAACCGCAGCAGTACAGACTTGTTAAGTCTTGGAAGACCAGTCTCGGCATTATCTCCGTTTGAGATCCACGACTCATACCCCGTAGAAGGTTTGTCTCCAGATATCATTCACCCGTCTGCAGTTCCTCAGCCTCCTGTGGAGTACCAGCCACATGGTTACCCACTTGTACACACCATGGTGGTCGTCACTTGTTACTCTGAAGATGAGGATGGTATTCGGACGACTTTGGATTCTATTGCGACTACAGACTACCCCAACTCTCACAAGTTGATTGTTGTTGTATGTGATGGTATTATCAAGGGTAGTGGAAATGACCAGACCACACCAGACATTATGTTAGAAATGATGGACGACTTGGTTATTCCAGTGGACGAAGTTAAGCCGTACTCGTACGTGGCTGTTGCACAAGGTAGCAAGAGACACAACATGGCTAAAGTGTATGCGGGTTTCTACAAGTATAATGACGAACTCGTTCCTCCGGAAAAACAACAGAGAATTCCGGTTGTTACCATCGTGAAGTGCGGTACCCCTGAGGAGGCTGTTACTGCCAAGCCTGGTAACAGAGGTAAGCGTGATTCGCAGATTGTGGTCATGTCGTATCTTCAGAAGGTGATGTTTGATGAGAGAATGACTGACCTAGAGTTTGAGATTTTAGTTAACATCTGGCGCGTGACAGGGTTGATGACCGAGTTTTATGAGACTTTGTTATTCATGGACGCAGACTCTAAAATCTATCCGGATGCGATTACGCATTTGAATGCTGAGTTTGTGCGCGATCCAGAAATTATGGGTCTCTGTGGTGAAACGAAGATCGCAAACAAAGCGCAATCTTGGGTAACGATGATTCAAGTGTTTGAGTACTACATCTCACACCACCAGGCTAAGGCGTTTGAGTCAGTCTTTGGAGGTGTGACATGTCTCCCGGGTTGTTTCTGTATGTACCGTATCAAGGCACCCAAGGGTAAGGATGGTTTCTGGGTGCCTATCTTGGCGAATCCCGATATCGTTGAAAGATATTCGGACAATGTGACAGACACACTTCACCGCAAGAACTTACTTCTTTTGGGAGAGGACCGTTATTTGACATCGCTCATGTTGCGCACATTCCCAAAGAGAAAGCAGATTTTTGTCCCTAAGGCAATCTGTAAAACCATTGTCCCAGATACGTTTAAGGTTCTTCTTTCACAACGTCGTCGTTGGATCAACTCGACCGTGCACAACTTGTTGGAATTAGTGAAAGTGAACGATTTGTGTGGTACGTTCTGCTTTTCGATGCAATTTGTGATTGCTGTTGAGTTGGTTGGTACTATGGTTTTGCCTGTTGCTATTGTGCTCACGCTCTATGTCATTATTTTTGCGATTGCGTCGAAACCGACGCCAGTTATGTCGTTGGCGTTGCTTTTAGTTGTGTTTGGCTTACCTGCGCTACTTGTTGTTGTGACTATTTCATCATGGATCTACTTGATGTATTTCTTTGTCTATCTTCTTGCGCTTCCGATTTGGAACTTTGTTTTGCCAGTTTACGCTTTTTGGAAATTTGACGATTTCAGTTGGGGTGAAACGAGAGTTGTGCAGGGAGGAGACAAAGGTGATCATAGTGCGGTGGAGGGAACATTTGACTCTTCGCAAATTGTGATGAAGAGATGGCGTGAGTTTGAGAGGGATAGACGTAGCCATGAGCAGCAGCAGTATCAGCTGGAGGGCTTGGCTGTTCCTGTGGCTGCGTGGAACCCTCATGATAAGGGAGATTTATATTCTGATGGAGGAAGATCAGAGTAGGTTAGGTAAAATAGGATATGGAAAAGAAAGGTGATAGACAAGAATAGAATGCGTGTAGAGGGATGGAGCAGATGAGACCGGAATAGAATGCGTGTAGAGGGATGTAGCAGATGAGACCGGAATAAAGTGCTTGTAGAGAAAGGGATGTCTCATATGAGACCGGAATAGAATGCGTGTAGAGAGGAATGAAGAGTGGAGCACATACAGACCAGCATAAAGTGTAGAACTTGAAGGACATCCAAACACCCGTACCGAAAAAATATATTGGGGGACCTGAAAAGGGAAGACCCAGTATGATGTAAAACGGGGATTGGAAGACCAAAATAAAATGATGTAAAACGAGAATGGGGCAGACGAAAATAGAATAGATAGAAAACGATAGCGGGGAAATGCACAATGACGATTGTTCTGGAATTGCTGCCATGACGAATGAAGGCAAACTTTGTTTACAAATAAGCGAAAGTCTATTTTGGATAAGTTTGCAAAGCCAAGTTAGGCGTATTTTTAGTCATTTTTCTACATTGCACGTCCTTAGTCCTTTGATGTAATTCTCACTTGTTTCGTTCCTTTCTTATCGAGATATTCCTTCTAAACTTGTCTAATGGCTCCAGATACGCTTAGAATACACCGAAGGCTATCGTGCTTGGAATGCTGAAAATGCAATAATAAGCCTCGATAAAAATATTTTCAAGTCTATAAAGTTTAACTGGGGAACTGCACTAAGTTCCGACATTTGAAACAGAAAACGCGTTAATGAAAGACGAGCATGCGCCACTGAGTAGTCGCGTATGGTTATATCACAATACTCCGCGTGTAGACGAATAGCGCGATAGATAAAGGAAGTTGATAGAGTGCAAAAATGAAGATTGTCGGAAATTACCACAATGTTTTTTAGACTACGAGTTCAATTTCAATGTTTTAAATTCGATATTGTTTTGTTTATAATCGTGTGTAATTAGTTGGTATTCAGTGGTTTCGATTATAATCAGAGAAATTGGCAATTGATAATTAGACTTGGATAATGGTTAGGATTATAATCAGAGTAATCGTGACAATGTTAGGATTCTGAGTAATTGTGACAATGTTAGGATTCTGAGTAATTGTGACAATGTTAGGATTCTGAGTAATTGTGACAATGTTAGGATTCTGAGTAATTGTGACAATGTAAGGATTCTGAGTAATCGTGACAATGTTGGGATTCTGAGTACTCGTGACAATGTTAGGATTATAACCAGAATAATAACCAGAATAATAACCAGAATAATCGTGACAATGGTTATGATTATATCAAAGTAATGTTACATTGAGGGCTTTGATTATAAGCACGAGGTTATGATCATTCATTGTAATAACAGTTGTATCAGATAATTATAGCAACTAAATTCACCGTGACAACCAATGTAAAATGACGATTGTTTCAATTTCCCCATCACACCCTACAATAATTACCCAATAATCCGTATAATAAATATCAGCAACACTAAGAACTAAACAGCGTTCATGACACAGTCATGAGTGCTCCTTGGTGCTAAAACTATGAAAATGCACGAGCACTAATCCCAGGAATTCTGAAAGTTCACATTGTCAATCCGGGAACACAAGTGCTCATGTAGCATTCTCCAGGAATTATGAAGTGAGCACTATCCTGAAACCATGAAAAGCGTATAATCCAAGTAATTGCTCAACTAAACCTGAAAGCGGCAATTTAGAATTTAGTTTTTTCGCCTGGAGTCAAGTCCAGGTAGTAGTTTTCTTAAGCCCAGGTAATAGTAGTTTCGGACCTAAACCCAGTACCTATGGAGGTATCACTTCTGCCTTAAAGGCAATTTCTCATTGACATTACCGAAAATATTAATGGCGCTCAATTGGCATTCTATACCAAGCAACAACGCAGATGTCAACATGCTCTCCCTGATTCATTAAAAATCAGAACTCCTGATTTATTGAAAAGTCCTGATTTATTGAATACTCCCTTCACTTTAAAAATCAGAAAACTCCCTGTCACTTCCATAGTTGATGGAACTGTTGGCCGAATTGTTTCTCGATCCACCTTTGTTAATGTAGACTTCCTTGAACTTCTTCAACCTCCAAGTGTTGGAAGCTCTGTGAAGAGTTGGCTTAAAAGCAGAGCCGGGGGTGGTCAAGGCATACAACATTATTGAGAGATGTGGATACTTTTTCAATTAGATGGAAATCTTGGAGTTTATATGCATTTATACTGGGCCAGATGAACAATTGAGCCGTTAAATAATTGTACTCTTTACTTTAGCCCATATACGTCTTCGGTAACTCTTTTGTGTTGTATGAAAGCCACATTTTTTCGCTTGTACCGAGATTATTTTCTCGCGAACAATAGACGAGAACCAACAAACACTTTGTTAGAGTGTAGTTAAAGTTCTTTAGACCATTTACGAGGATGATGTACACCCAACGTCGTTATAACGTTTTACAACAAAGCAATGGGTTGTGGGGCATGTTCTAGGCCGGTTAGAGTGTTTCTGGATGAAGTGTACACGATCTCCGGTATTGTTTGAGGCGTGTCCCAAAGTGGGAATGTACGCTATCCGCCCTATTTCAGACTGTTACCCTTCGTTAACGAACATTGGTGACCAGCTGCGTTCAGAATTCCAAGATTGGGACGCGTACAAAAAAAATAGCAATGATATCACCTGCAGTTGATTCTGCATCTTGTCAACTTGCATAATCTAACTACCCTTAAGCGAAGAACAATAAGCGGAGTCACCCGCAGAATTAG
The DNA here is from genome assembly GCA_030674215.1 of Kodamaea nitidulidarum. NCBI lineage: Eukaryota > Fungi > Ascomycota > Pichiomycetes > Serinales > Debaryomycetaceae > Kodamaea > Kodamaea nitidulidarum. The sequence goes on along the minus strand of JAJLWI010000066.1, from coordinate 8,157 downwards.
TAGAAGATGCTACAGAAAAGTAGTGGTGCAGTGGGGTGTGTAGATTGAGGATGTATGCCATTTGGTGCGGTCCATTAGCTTGATTTCACCTTAATAGTATTACCGCTTTGCTTATTTCGATAAAGTTTTGTTGACACAGCCAACGTTTCAAGAGTAAATATTTCCCTGCGGAAACGGGGACTGTTTTGCTTGTGAAAAGTGATGGACCTGCTTCGGTTTTTTTCTACAATCTCACCGTTTCGTTCGAGATTCTAGCAATGTCCAGATATAACTGAAGAATGCAACAAAAAAAAATAAACTCAACGTTAGAATTAGAGTTGTGTAAAGTCTATGCTGGGACGGAATACGTCCCCCTGGGTGCCATTATATGTGGACACACTATGATGCCGAACGAAATCGCGGAAAAAGCACCGAGAACAACATCATTGTGTGTGCATGCGCGCCTCACATGTAGATGTGCGCTGTTGAGATGTGCAAATTAACACAAAGTCGCAAGGAGCTACGGATGCACATGGTCGTAGACTGGAATGTTCGCCTGCGCAACATTGGTTGCAATTACTGGAATGCTGAAGGAGATGGAAGAAAAGCGGTATGGAAGTTGCGGGGTGTGAAGCGCACTTGTTGTAGAGATTCTAGTCTTTCCCATATTTTGGAGAATCGATCTATGCTGCTCCACAAAAGGGATTGGCGGACAATGTCGTAAAGGACTTAATACTAGGTATATCTCAATCGTATTGTATTCCGCCCGGCGATCGGTGATCTTGTTGGCGTGCAAACGTGGACTACTGTATAATGCTTGTATATCGACACAAACATAAATTTCATCTGCATGGAAAATGTTCATTGCGTGCATAGGAATGTTTTATAGAGCACAGATTGGTATGTTTTAGGAAGAAAAGGCACTGAGATCAGAAGGGAATATAGAGATTTGTCGAGCTTTAACACACTGAGAAGTTGAGATCCGTGGGCTTGATGAATAGACCTAGTGTTGCGCAAAAAGATACAAAATGATACATGGCTTCTTGCGCATAATAATTTGTACGCTTAGAATTAATTGGCCTCGGTTATGTCCATATTTGCTGCGGAAATATTATGAAACTAAGTGATTTGGGAAAAAGGCCCTTCCCTCAGTCACGCTTTTCTGGCACTTTTCTCAATGTTACACTGTTCCAGTCAATATATCCTCTCGGCTCCGAAGTTCCGGGTTTTGGTGTTTTCGGTTTTAGGTGTGAGGTGTTAAAGAAAGTGCGTACATCCAAACGTTTTTGGTTTTGTGGTGCTTAGGTACTCAATGGGATCTCCACCGTTGATGGAAGATGAATAGTAATGTAGCTTTTTTACGCACATTAGAAGATGAATAGCTACTAATGTCGCTGTTTTTACGCAAACTGGAAGAATTTAGGTTCTAGACTCGAGGTAGAGGAGCGTCGTCAACAAGATCTTTGAACTGTATGGTACAGACCTATATTAGTTTTCAAATTGCCAAGCTGCAAAACCAAAACGGAATTGTTACTGCAGATATAAACTTGTATAGCGAATTGGTGATGTTGAGAATTGTAATAGCCAATTGTATCCAGTGTTTAAGCAGCAAAGTTCAACTACTATGTAATGTGCAACCAAAGGGATTACGAGTTATTAAGAAATTTTTTCTCTGTACGATTGCTTTGGCACCCCACATGTATACTGATATTTTACACAATCCATAGAGTGTATATCCATAATAGAATGTGTATGCTGAATTTTCTCTTTGGCTCTGCATGTACTTTTGTTGTAATAGACTGTATATATTTTGGACTGCATATTTTTGTGTTGGACTGTATATATTGTATACTGCATATACTCTATTGACTATATATTGTATACTGCATATACTCTATTGACTATATATTGTATACTGCATATACTCTATTGACTATATATTGTATACTGCATATACTCTATTGACTATATATTGTATACTGCATATACTCTTGTTAGTATTGACTGTATATTGTATACTGCATATACTCTTGTTAGTATTGACTGTATATTGTATACTGCATATACTCTTGTTAGTATTGACTGTATATTGTATACTGCATATACTCTTGTTAGTATTGACTGTATATACTCTTGTTGGTGTTGTATATAGCATGAAAGATAAATACGAACTTTCGTACACAGGATTTTGTGTCGCCTTATGTGCTTATTTATGGTGTATTACCTAATATTCACTTGCCGCATTAAGTTTCTTCTAAATTAAGCGTTTCAGGCTATACAGGTTCACGATATCTTGAGGAAACCTTGCATGCGACCCTTTCTAGGACTTTAGACCGAAAAACTAATATCCGAGTGCACTTCGGATACACGAAGGTTCTACTTAATAAAGTACGAAATACTCACATTTTCCAGAGAAAAGTTTTTTGGCATTGAATCTGGAATTGTACCAAGAACTACTGTGAGAAAACCTGTTGTCATGTGCAAAATGAAACACAAGCTGATGGGATAATTTACAAGGCATACGTATCATGAGCACTTGGTAATAGGAGAGAAGAAAACCAAATTTAACCTTTGCTTGTAAAGGGCGAAATTGTTACGAAACTTGTAGGGCGAAATTGTTACGAAACTTGTAGGGCGAAATCTGATGAAAACAGTGAAATCATCGCGAAGCTTATAGAGTATAATTGATCACAAAGATTTGAAAAGACCAAGACTGATTTATACTAGAATAAACTAGCACAAACTGAATCACCCAGGAAAGCTCTGGATATCTAGGACAAAACCAGAATAGAGTACGAACTTAGAAGACACAAATGAAATGGCAAAAACAAAATAGATAACGTAATACTAGAAAAATAATTACCTCTACGAAGCCCCATCAACTCGAAAAGATAACAAGACTGAACGGATTCAACCACAATCAAGTAGGAATGTAAAGGAATCCTGTATACTAAAAACACTACGCAGGATTGCGTTCACCCAGTGCACCAAATAGTGAAGCCTTAGTGATCGCCTATTCAACCTTACCAATCTATATTGATGTCACTAGTATCTGTCACACATACCAGAGTAAAACTCTCCGCCGTGAAGCTGATACAAAGTTTAATTATAAAGTGTTTCGGTTACGTAATTGATTAGTAATGATTTGTCAGCTGCACGGCGTAACAATCTACTTTACGAGAAGTTAGTGAGTGGTTAATTACCATTTAGTAACAGTCGAGGCACCTGACTAGTGTCCTTAATTTTAATTTATATAGGCAGGTATGATTGGAGACTTTTCATGACTTAGGGATTTTTTTCATAACTGGAAAGTGCAAAATGTGTATATCAGTGGAATCAGAAGTGGTTTAGAACCTAATCTTCATAATAGCGGATGCCCAAAGGCATGCGAACTTGGCTGGTTATCGAATTGTCAGAGAGGAGAGATGAAGATTGTTCAGAAAACATTGATCAAGATTGTTCAAAAAACATGACATTATCGTTCAAAAAACATATATCATGATCGTTCACAAAACATCTGTCATAAGTACTGTTCGTGTTAGTTCTCACTCTGGTTTAGGAAACTCGTAATTTGTTTGAAGAATAACTAGGGCATATTTATAGTTGGGCCATCCTTCATCATACCAATCGAGCCAACGTTTCTGGCCCAAAGGTTAACTTAGATGACCTCTAGCAGTCTTCTATTATAGTATAATAGTCTTTTATGTAGTACTTATACCACCAGTACCTTACAGTTCAGAAGATAACTTCACGAGCGAAGCGAGTGAAGAGTGTGAGTGAGTTAGTGGAGTGGTGAATTTATACTATATATGGAGATATATCAATGTTTGTTCATGACGAACGAACGAGCGAAGCGAGTGAAGTGAGTGAAGTGAGTAAGTGAGTAAGTGAGTGAAGTGAGTAAGTGAGTTAGTGGAGTGAGTGAACTTACACTATATATGGAGATATATCAATGATGTTTGTTCATGAAGTCAAGTTAAGTTGATCAATCATGTTTGTTCATGAAGTCAAGTTAAGTTGATCAATCATGTTTGTTCATGAAGTCAAGTTAAGTTGATCAATCATGTTTGTTCATGGAGTTAAGTCAAGTTGATTGTTTGTTCACTCATGAAGTTCACTTTCAATCATGTTTGTTCACTCACTTCACTACAACCAAATAATAACGTATTTATATTATGAACTAAAGATATTTTAGGAACCGGTATTAGTGGCTCAGTCAGCCGACGACAGACGGTGACACCGAAGAAACGCTTTGAAGAATACTGTTCAAACATGACTCATAAGGAAGACCTCCAGGGTAACTGTAGGCAATGCAGATATACACTGTTCCTCTAAAACAGTACTAAGTCGTTTAGTAGTTTCTTCTTCTCTTGGCTGCCCCCTGTGCAGCATTGAAGACAGCACTCACATCACCAGTAGCCATCACAGCCTTGGTGGTGGTAGTGTGAGTGGTAACAGTCTGCATAACGCCAGCTGGAGCAGCAGCAGCAGGAGCGGTGGCGGCAGGAGCAGCAGCAGTGGTGGTAGCGGCAGCAGGAGTGGAAGAAGAGCCAGAGCCCAACAAAGAGCCGATGATCTTAGCTAACGTTCCGAGGATAGAGCCACCGTTGTTCTCCAACCAGGTGAGGATAGTGCTCAAGACACCAGAGGACTTGGCCCAGTCGAAGATCTTCTCACCGATAGAGAAAACAGTAGACAAGATGTTACCAATCTCAGTGAGGTATTGCTGTGGGTTTTCGAGGAACTTGTTGATCAAGTTGGTAATGATTCCAGAGCTCTGGATCTCCTGGATCACCCAGGTAATGATGGAAGAAAGGTCTCTCTTGGTCAAGTACTCGTCGCTAGACAATTCGGAAATGTCAACAATCTCTCTCTTAGCAGTACCAGAAGCGGCTGGGGCAGCAGCAGAAGAAGTGGAGGTACCAGTCAAGAAGCCGAGCAAAGAGACAGCCTCCTGCAAAAGCTCTGGGATAGCAGCAACGATGGCCTGTCCCAATTCTGGGCTGTTGGTGAAGTCCTTGAAGATGGTGCTGAGCAAGCCAGAGTCCCAGATGGCCTTCAACAACTGTGGGCCGTTGGCAACAATGGTCTGAAGGACGGAGGAAAGAATAGCACCGAGGGAAGATCTGATAGCAGCGTCGGTAGTGAGGGTGTGGAAAACGTCACCAATAATACCAGAGTTGAGGAATGCGGAAATCAAGTTACCGATGGCAGAGTCGGCTCTTCTTTGCAACTCAGCGAGTTCGGCTGGGTCTTCAGTGAACTCTCTCTTCTTGTTGATGTGGGAGATCTCAGCGATGAGGGACTTGATCTGGGCAGCGTCGGACTTCTTGACGAAAGTGAGCTCGGAAGACGAGGCAAACTGAGCGTGAGCAGCCTGAGCAGCGTCAATTGGAGCAGCCTGGACGGCAACGGAGGAGGCGAGGACAGCCAAAGCGGTGGTAGTGGAGAACTTCATTGCGATTGTATGTGGAGGAAAGCTGGAACTGTGAGCTGATGATGAGAAAAGTTGAATGGGATTCTTCTGGTTATTTATACTGAAGGTCTCTAGCAGAAATTCCCATTTCTGGCAACTGTTGAAGTTGATTTCTGTTAAAAGCTTCGGCTGGGTGCAAATCTAAAATTGCCTAATTTGGAATGTCTGCAACCATCAGATTTCCATATTAGGCAATCTCCTTCTACCTGCTATTTTTGAAGTCTACGCTTTGGGAAGGAATGGCTAATTTGCATAACACAATGTAGGTGTGGTTATGGCAGATGGGACGCGTATGGTAGCTGGTGGGAGAGCTGGTGGTGAGAGGTTTGAGAGCTGGGAGTGAAAGTGGAATGACCAAATGAACTGAATTTTGAGTGTGCCTTTGAGGAGTGTACGTAGGGGTTTAAGGGGTGTACCTTTGCGGAGACACCTTTGGTGTTTGAAGGAGTCAACCGTTTGAGTGTTATGAGAAAGCATGATTACTAAAATTGTATGTTGAACTGTGGAAAGAAAGAATGCTAGAGTTTTCAAAACATCTTCTGACTCTCTGCTTTGGGAACTATAGTGGTTAGTATAATCTGCTGGCTCTGTAGGCCTTTGTCAACAACACTAAACATGGCAGAATTAAAGATCTCTGGAGAATTTCCTGCACATGATCATCATCACAAACTTCCTCTTTAGGAAATCTATGGTCCACCAGAATGTTAGCAAAGGCGTTTGCTGTCTCCGCACTGTCGCCAGCAGTCAAAGGCACGCTCGAGCGCTCAACTTGTACATGCAAATACGACAGACTAAATGTAAATACGAGTTTGGTATTTTCGGTTCTATACCTTTCCGGGTCCCAGAACAGACATCTGCCATTAGAGTCCTCTGATATTTATAAATAGTGTCAGCTGGGTTGGTTTATAGTACTCAGCCAATTTTGATACACGAAGGCCTCAGTTATTAGTTGATTACACTAGTGACCTAAACGTATTGTTAATCGCGCGAGTGAATGAACGGAAAAGCAATATGTTTCACGTCAAACCTAATGGGGTGTGATACTCGCCGAATAAGGTAATATACAGATGTAGACCTCTTGAGCCGTTTCAAAGAATTTACGATCCGGAGGATTCGATTCCATTATTGGAAAAGAGAAAATATCCTTTTGCAGTAATGCTAGACCTTGACATGAAACTGAATGGGTACGCGACTCGGCTGAATCGAAGGTGGCTTTAGAATGGTAGGGTTTTAAGATGTAAGGTCTATGAATCCTTTCAGGCAGCCTTTAGCCTGGAAACACGAGATCTTCTGTTCGTGTTACCTTAATCTTCTAGGTCAAAAGTGGAAGAATACCAGAGATTTGTAAGTTTCAAGGAACCTAGCTGCCAAGAACTTTAAAGGGGGTCTCAAAAATTAGGCGAATTGAGGGGGAAACGTCAAAAGAAGGGTTATTATGATTACGTAATATGTAGTGCGTGATTATGTAATGAGATGGATTATGTAATTGGTATGTAAATCTAACATTATGTAATGTTGTGGATGATGTAATTGATATGGTGAGATTACGTAATGTGGCTGATACGACGATGTGATTATCTACTGGTCAACGTTCTAGAAGACTCCGAGTGCAGTTATATGTTGAATAATCATAAGTACCGCTTTTGAGCCTGAAACAGTGGGACACCAGGTTCCATACCGTTTCCATTCTCCTAGTCCTACATCTTAAATATGTTTTTTCGTAAACTTTCCTGAAAAGTTGGTTATGTAGTCATGTGAGTATCACACTCATTAGTGAATGGGTGGTAGCTCCAAAGTTTGGAGTGTTCATTGGTACAAGACAGTATAGGCTAGAGCTGTACAACATGCAACTTCGGAACGACTAGGAGGATACACTGGCATGGAGTACACCTTACATGATATCGAATGAGTCTGTCTTACATAATATATTACGTAACATATATTCAAATAGCTTATACTATTACGTAATTTACATAGACATACATACAAATAGCTTATACTCTTATATAATATATTACATAACACATATTCAAATAGCTTATACTATTACATAATATATTACGACAATACATACAATAACTAACACTCTTACATAATATATTACAAGAAACCAGAAACCATACATTACAAGTATCCTAAACTCTTACATAATCTTTATTGGCACATTACATAACCATCACACTCCCAAAACTTACATAATCAACCTTTTCACATTACATCATCCATTACGAAATGCCAAGGCTTTTACCTATTCGCATACACAAGGCTCAATACACCCCATAGAACTCGTGTCCATCTGCGCACCCCTGAAAAGAAAGATTGTGAGCAAATCCATCATCACACATATGAACCCTGACTTTAATACTCGCAGTTCGTCTCACAGCACCACCTTTTTACTCGGTATCTATCTATATAGTTTCAGTTTGGTTAGTCATTTTGGTTAGTCAGTTTATTTGGTTAGTCACTTTACTCGTTTCACTTCACTCCCTTACCCATCACTCCCTCGCTTCGCTCCTCTGTTCGCTTCGCTCCTCTGTTCGCTTCGCTCCTCTGTTCGCTTCGCTCCTCTGTTCGCTTCGCTCCTCTGTTCGCTTCGCTCCTCTGTTCGCTTCGCTCCTCTGTTCGCTTCGCTCCTCTGTTCGCTTCGCTCCTCTGTTCGCTTCGCTCCTCTGTTCGCTTCGCTCCTCTGTTCGCTTCGCTCC
>JAJLWI010000065.1:0-82388 GCA_030674215.1 Kodamaea nitidulidarum | reverse complement strand
TATATCCCATATATAGAAGATCAAGCCGAGAGATACTTTTCTAACATTACGTAAGAAAGGGGAACACAGAGTACAATACAACTCCCGAATCAGAAATAGAGCGCGAGATATAGGATCTAAGCTACTTATACTATCGAAGAGTTAAACCAGAGCATATTGACTAATTTACTCCCATATTTTGGTCAAATATTCCAAGAATTTGAAATAAAAGATGTTGAAGATGTTTATTCACCCACTAGACAACAAGAGAGTGAGTGAGTTATCTCTTATTATTTTATATATTCATCCATCCACTCATGTCCTGTTTCACGTTTATTCACTCACTCGCTGCTATCTCATATTCCATGTTTATCCACTCACTCACTCGCTTCACTCGCTAGGCTCCTGAAGTTCGTTCACTCGTTCAGTTCGCTCGTGTGATTTTGATCAAGTGCCCATGTACTATGATCTCATGGTACATGTACTTGATTTTAGCAGTCGTGTTTCGATCTTACTCATTACTGTATATAAGCTCACTGTCGATTCTTCCACATATATTCTCTGGTCTATCCACTCTGTATATATTACTCTACATCTTGGCATCAATCATATTATATATACTATTCTCATTTATTGATACACTTTATAAGATATTGACTATATTATATGTACTATCATCGTTATGGTCCACTCTATATTGATCATTTTTGACTACACTCACACTCTATTATCTCTCTCTTGTACCCTTTGAATTTTCACTCACTAACTTGTAGAGTTTTCGAAGGTTGGTGGTTCACCTTTGTATAATGTTTCACTACTCACCTTGACTCACCTTCACTCACTTTTGTATTGTTTCATTCCCACCTATGTATAATGTTCACTCACTCACCTTTGTATAATGTTTCTTCCCTCGCTCAGTTACTCAGTTACTCAGTTACTCACTCACACACTCACTCAATCACTCACTCACTCTCTCACTTCACTCGCTTCGCTCGTGAAGTTCGTTCGCTCGTGAAGTTCGTTCGCTCGACGTGGCTGACTCACAACCAACAGACGAAACCTACTTCAATCACCCCATACGATTGGACCACCCGCAATCGAACAAAATTTTCCAAGGTTTGGTCAATGTGCATTATGGGGAAGCGGGGCACCAGCTCTGCCCAAACTTTAATTTTGCGGTCCCGGAGAGCTCCCTACAACTCCAATCCACACGATGACGCGATAGTAGTGTCAAATACAAATTACCTTCTGTACCACCTTATTTTGTGCCTCCGACTTTTGCCAAGTATTTGCCCCACCAGTGGGGAATTTTTGAAGGCTTAACGTAAGCACGGCGGTAGAATATTTTTTTTCGGGTACGTGTATATCACCGGACTTTATTGGGTTTGTGGGATTTTTGCAGCATCTTATAAAAGCAAAAAGGTTCGACTCTTTTGTTTAGATCTTCATCATGTCAGGATCTACCGAAAGCTCGTCCGTAGACCACGAAAAGCAGGTTCTCCCTGCTCCACCAGCACCAGAAAAGAAGAAGTGGAAATGGCAGAGGCTGCACGATGACTCTCCATCGGAGATCTACAACTGGACACTCTACCGCTCCATCTTTGTTTTCGGTATCTTGGGATGTTCTTATGGTTTCGATGAAGGTAATATTGCTGGTTCTATTGCCCTTCCAGCGTTCATCCGCCAGTTTGGTCTCAATGATCCTTCCAAGAGTGCTCAGGAAATCGCAAGTATCAAGGGTAACATCACCGGAATGGTGCAGTTGGGCTCCATCGGTGGTGCCCTTTTCGGCTCCTACAGTGTGGACAAAATCGGTCGTGTGCGCTCATTGCAGGCTGTGTGTTTGGTCTGGATTGTTGCCGCAATCATCCAAATTACATCTCATTCCATCGGACAGTTATATGCAGGTCGCTTGATTGAAGGTTTGGCACTTGGACAAGCGTGCACGATTTCACCTGCGTACACTTCTGAGGTTGCGCCCAAGGGCATTAGAGGTCTCTCTGTGTCTATTTTCTCGGGAACTGTGTATTTTGGTATTATGATTGGGTACTTTGTGTCGTATGGTGCCGTGTTGCACATTTCCAACGAGTCGAGAATGCAATGGCAAACAGGACTTCTTCTTAAGTTTGTTTTGTCCTCGTTCATCTTGACTTGTTCATTGTTGTTTTCCTATGAATCTCCTAGATGGCTCTTGAAAGTTGGTCGTTCAGACCAAGCCATTGCCAACTTGAGCAAGCTCCGTCATTTACCACCCGACCACCCATTTATGATTGGTGAGGTTTCTGATATTAACGAGCAGGTTTTGATGGAGAAGGAAGCCAAGGAAAGATCTACTCTCTGGGGTATGGCCAAGGACTTGGTTCTTGTCAAGTCCATCAGGTACCGTTTCTGGATGCTTACGTTTTTGGCGCAAGTGTTGGGACAATGGTCTGGGGCTACTGCCATCACTATCTATGCATCGACAATTTTTAAGATTATTGGATACAAGGGTACTGAGTCGTTGAAGATGACGGTTATTTTCGGTGTGGTCAAGTGTATTTGTGGATACTTGACTGCTTTCTTCCTCATTGATTTCCTCGGCAGAAGAAGAACTTTGTACAGTGGAATTGTGATTCAGTTGCTCTGTATCTTGTACTTTGCGATTTTCTTGACTGTTGTGAAGCCAACAGAGAACTCCATCCTCAGTACGTCGCAAGCTCATGCTGCGCGTGCTGCTTTAGCCTCGATTTACTTGTCTGGTTTGGGTTGGACCATGGGATTCAACTGTATCATGTACTTGCTTGGGTCCGAGGTGTTCCCACTTTACATCAGATCGTTTGCTCAGTCCTTGACTATGGCCATTCACTTTGTCAACCAGTACGGTACGTCAAAGGCCTTGCCCAAGATGTTGATTACCATGCACAACAACGGTACCTTTTTCTTCTTTGTGGGAGTTATGTGCATTGGGTTGTTCTGGTGTTGGTTTTTCATTCCTGAGGTTGCCGGTCGTTCGTTGGAATCTATGGAGGAGATTTTCAACTTGCCGTGGTACCTCATTGGTAGAAAGGGTCCTGAGTTGTGTCCTGACTACTCGGAGATCAACAGAATCCACTATGATGAGAATGCGCCTGGAGATCACATCAGGTACATTGAGAAGCCTGTCCAGGAGGTTACTGAGGATATTGATGAAAAGAAGGAGGAGAAGTAGAGTATTAGAATAGGATAGTGAATTATGACAGAACGAACGAACGAATGAACGAACGAGCGAACGAACTGAGCGAGTGAAGTGACTGAGTGACTGAGTGAGTGACTGAGTAAGTGTGACTGACTGACGGACTGAGTAAGTAAGTTAGTGAGTGAGTGGGTGAGTGAGAAAGTGAGTGAGTGAGTTAGTGACTGACTGACTGACTGAGTAAATGAGTAAGTGAGTAAATAATATAGATAATGTAGATTGTTACAACTAGGACCTTTCAGAGATTTGTATTAGTGGATGGAGGAAAGCTGGTGAATAAAAGTTGATCATGAATATCAAGCTATACAAGCTGAGCTATAAAGCCGACGCTTTCAGCCGCTTTTGTGCTTGGATGATACAGTTTAGGGCTCACTTCAGATTTGCAAAGGCTTTGTGTATTGAGTAAGTGAAATTTTGTGAAGTGCTTAACGGCCAGTGGCTTTGTGTTTGTATGAGCGATGGGAGGGGAAGATGGCGGGGATGCCAAGGCTGTCATTTAACGAATTAAATCCTACGTACTAGCAGATAGAGTTAAGTAGTACTTGATGTAAGACAGCAACGTACAGATAGTACCTAAATAAAAACCACAACGTAGGGTTAAGTAGCAGCCTAAAACGAGTTAGAAATGGTCAGTATTCCCCTGACATGTAAACCAGTCAGTACGAGCTTTCATGCAAGATCTACACCCTTTCCATGACCCAAAATGGTAGACAACCTGTAAATTCCTCCGTTGGGCTCTACTCTGTGGGGTAGCCGCCGGGTATAGGTCCGGGATCTTCCTTACGCAGTGTTCATGTCCTACATCCAATTTTGTGTTGCGATGAGCTTATTTCAGGCACTTTGAACATCAAGCGAATTCCAAGTAAAGAGGCTCTAAATGCCCAGAATTTTGGATCTGTCAGGGGAAAAGCTTGGTACACGTCAAGGAAGCATTAGTCACAAGGAATCTTGGAAAAGATCTTGGTTCCGTCAACAAGAAAAATCTTTTTGCGGCACCAAACCTTATTTGAAAATACGGCGAGTATTGTGGAGCACAAAAGGATTCATTCTAGAACGGAATGCCGAAGGCGTTGTTACAGCCCTGTTCATGCGTTGTAACCTAACACAAAAGGCGCCCCTCCTGTTGGTTGGTAACGCCGCTATCAAGTGAGCTGTTTCACCCTAGTGTAGAGAGAGATTGGCAGTGGGGTGCTGTTGCAAATGATTCATTGGGGCTGCATTTGGGGGATGTGATTTTTGCGGCAATTTCACTTTTAGGAATTTCATATATAGAAAGAATATAGGTGATGGATTTCAGATGTGAAGAAGGGATAAAGGTAGAGGTATAAGATGAACACCGAACATGCACTGATGGAGTGTACAAAGTTAGACTAGCAAGTGGGAGGAGTGCAAAACATTTTTTTGATAACGAATATGCAATTGTAAACGGAATGTCTTAGTGAAACATTAGTAATGAGTTGCGAGCGTAGAGGTAGACGTTAATACCCCACATGGATGGATACTTGATAAGGACCCCGCAGTAAGGGTGCATGGTTTTGGACATGCATACCCGGGGAAACCTCTGATCTAAAACCCAACTGACCCCGGAAACGACCTCAATCGGATGATTCTGGTAGCAAGCTCGCGATTAGCTGGATAAGAATAGTGCATAAGCGACAGCCGGCGTGGAGAATGTTACTAGCTGCAATTATCAGTCTATTGATTTGAATTTATTCATCATTGACTATGTGTTCCGTAAAGCAATTTGGCATGAATGTACGTGGATATCGATCTATTCCGTGGAACAGAAATATGGCTTGAATTTTACAGATGAATTTTCGTGGAACAGCAATATGGCTTGAATTTTACAGATGAATAATCTATCCCGTGGAACAGTAATATGGCTTGAATTTTAGAGGTGGATATTGATCTATTCCGTGGAATAGCATGGCGAAACCTACATAATTCCGTGTAACAACAATTGGAGTACTGTATATGAGATTAAGCTACAGCTCTGTATAGCCTAATCTGTGAATGTGTATATGAAGGTTAACTGTCTAATCTGAACAGTAAAATAATCAAATTCTCACAATCACTACTTAGACCGTGGAACATCAATATGGTGTGGGATCTATACACAGATGCTCTTTGATATCAACACAAGAACATATTCCGAACGTTTACGTTGCGTGGACAAAATGTTTATGGCGCACAGTTGTATAAGTTTCATTCGTCGCAGTCAGGGGCCAGATAGTGTTTGGGCACAATCCACGTAAGTTCAATGCGAAGTCAAATTGGAGAGAAATTGATTTAGAATCCATTGGATGGATATAATGGGAATATATACACAGGTGATGTATTATCAGCTTATATCCTAGGTACCCTACCTTCAGACAATTAAATCAAATTAAACGTCCTTACCGCACCTAATCAACAAAACACATAATCAAATGAATAGTCTAGTATTCTTATGAAATATTCTTGGTATATTTCAAGCAGATACAATCTTCCTGGTAGATTCAACCGGTTGATACAATCATCTTGGTTGATACAATCATCTTGGTTGATATATTTGACATGGTAGGTATTGTCATCTTATAAATATCATCCCGATAGGTATGATCCCGATAGACATGATCATTTTGGTCCAAATATCAGTTGAATATCAACAGAACAGACTCTAGTAATTAATACAGATCTAATACCATGACCTCCTCATTCATCACCACTCCATTCAATACTCCCCCAGATATCTTTAGTTAATTCTTGTTTTTGCCACTCGTTCCGTTAATAATCACACCTTACTTTTAACTTTGCAGCCAGAAATTTAATCTAGCAACCATTTCAATCAGCACTGTACATTTCAATCAGCACGGTACATCTCAACCAGCACGGTACATCTCAACCAGCACGGTACATCTCAACCAGCACGGTACATCTAAACTGCTAAATCATATATAGGTACCTTAATAAGCATCGTGTGCACCACCCCAGTACTATCCCAATTACCTTTGTTGTACACCTTATCACCAACAGGACCTCACAATGGGCATCCTCGATCTTGCGGAGGACATTCTCGTTACAGAGATCCCCAAATACCTCCTTCCAGAAGAGACATTCAAGTTCTCCACCCTCAACAAAGCACTTTATGAATTATACTACAAATCACCCCTCACAACAGCCCTCTACAAAATATACTACAACAAAAAGTTCACCAACAACAGGCAGGACTTTGAGTTGAAGCAAGAAGTCGACCGCAATTGGGTCGAGCTATTCAATACACGTGTCAGTCTGCAACTGCGCGTCTACACTTGGGGTAGCAACGAGCTCGGTCGTTTAGGGTACCGCAACCAACCACTCAACCAACAGCAATTGGTCAATGGAGTCCGTAGATACCACAGAGGAGTCCACACACCCACAAACGTACCCAGTTTCAATGGCCACATAATCACAGACATAATTGCCAACGGCTTCAGTTTCATAGTTTTGACAAATTCCGGGCAGTTGTACTACACGGGCGCACTGTGGAGACGAGCTCAATACGGCTGCCCTGCACCCTATGAGGCGCGTGACTACCATAAACCGCCGGATGCCATCATTAGTGAGCATGCTTTTGTCGCTCCACGGCAGCCTCTCCGAGCACGCGTTGGTGGTATTCGTATGCCCTTTCGCCGAGTTAGCCGAGATGAGGGCGAAATGGGCCATGTGGGTTTAGGTGGACGGAGGATGCTCTCCACGAACCCGAACCTACGCTTACCCCCGGAACAACAGCCTCCCTTGCCTGCTGGACTTGCCCCCGCGGAAGAGCAGCCTATTCGGAAAGCACGCATTGAGGACAGCAATTTCATCACTAAGCTCCAGAGTCCTTCAGAATCCCCCATTGTCTCGTTCTCGGCAGGAAGACAGCATATTCTTGCATTGGATCTCGATGGTGTACTCCATACATGGGACACCGGTACAGATGAGACGTGTGGAGTACAATTGGCATTTCCCGGGTTGGATCTTCGGGGAATTGGCAAGATTTGCGCCGGTTGGGACCTATCCGGGTGCTATGTTCCTGCGATTGGGTTGATTATCTGGTATTCTCGCGACGCACTCACCAAAGACAACTTCGAAACGGGTGTTTCGAACGCGCACTACTTTGTGGTTCCGGAAACCGCACATTGTGTTGATGATTTCGCACTTGGTGAGGGGTTTGCGGTGTACATCAAGCATGGCAAGTTGTATCAATTGGTGGATATCAACCCGCGCCGTCTAGCAGAGTTGGCAGCGAGCAAGCTTCCCATACCGTACGATGAAATCTACATGAAAGTGCAGCCTAGAGAGGCGTTCAATGAGTGGTTGGAAAAGTCGGCCGATGACGAGGTGCGGTTTATGAAGGTGAGTGCGTGCTACAAGTCGTTTGCCGTATTCACTAACGGCGACCATGTATTGATGGGGTCGGGGCAGTTTGTTGACGACGATCATCCGGGGGCACCAGAGGTGATTCCGGAGCTACAGGGCCGGAACATTGAGTCGATCGAGATGGGCGATTATCACTTTCTCGCTTTGACCAGGAATGGCACGGCGCTCAGCTGGGGGACCGAGTCACGGGAGTGTGGGTGTCTTGGGGTGGGTGATGCGCAGGATTTCATCGAGCTGCATGAGTTTGGGGTGGAGGACTTTGGGGCTGGGCATGGTTTCAAGTTGAACAAGCCTGCTAAGGTTTTGAATCCGGGGAAAGGACGGTGGGTTTCGATCACTGCCAGTGGGTGGCATTCGGGGGGGATTTTTGTAGGGGACAATGAATGAATGGATGAATGAATGGATGTAAGAATAGGTGTATGAATGGATGTATGGATGGATGAATGAATGAATGAATGGATGAATGAAGGGGTGAATGAAGGGGTGAATGAATGAATGAATGAATTAATGAATGAATGAATGAATGAAGGTGAAGTGTAGAGAAGAGAAGAGTATGGAGGTAAATGAGCCAGCATATGGTAGGATATTCTTAAGCAATGGGGATTATATTTATGACGTTGGGGTAGTTATTGAATTAGGGTAAGTGGATAGGTGGATAAATAGACGGATGGTGAATTAATGACATTGGTAAGGTGAATAAGTAACATGCAAAGGTGTATAAGTAACATGCAAAGGTGATTGAGTGTTCATGTCAAGATAATATAGAATAGATACACGATCGAACTAATGTACATGAATAAAGAAATAATCCATCAGACTGAGCAATACAATTCGACACTAAAGTACCACCAAACACCCAGTAGCATTGAGAACAAGGCTGAAGAAATGCTACTAAATTTATTGAAGTTTGACTTTCATCATGAAGAGTACCGGATGGGCGCTTACATTGACGAACCCATGATAAAACTGGGTTTTTGACGAACCCATGATAAGACTGGGTTTTTTGACGAACCTTACGACTCTGTGCTCTTTTTTGACGAATCCAGTTCACTGACTATAATTCCAGTTCCCTCAGTATAATTTCAGTTCACTCACTATAATTCTAGTTTAATCACTAAACTCGTTCACTCACTTCATTCGTTTCGTTCATTCGGTTCGAAGACTGCTCTTTTTTAACCCTACAACTCTGTGCTCTTTTTGACGAACCCGTCGCCTCTACTCCTAATCCAATCTTAGTTTAAAAGCTTCCATAGCTTAGTGTGCACTTCCCCAAATCCCCAAAAATGCATCAAAATAGTCACCATTCACTCTTTGTTCCCCTCACCTCAAAACCTTAGTCATAGAAATGAAACGTCCCATTAAAGCTCCATTTTTCAACCTTGCCTTCTTACCAAATCATGCCTTCTAATCACATCCTTACATAATCAATGCTTTCAATGATTATCTCCTCCCCCTCCTTTTCCCCCCATCATTATCTGTAAAATCCTTCCCATTCTTCATCGGTAATCAGATCTCTTGCCCAATCCGATCTCTTTTCCCCGAATTTTCCATGACGTTCTCGGAGGCGACCTCGTGACCAACGTTCCCAACCAATCCCCCCAAGCCTTCGTTCCCCGACTCACACCACCCAACCGGCAACTGTACGAAGAACCCAGCACTGTACATAGAGGGTCTAGAAACTATCCACACCAATTCATGTTCCTTTGTACCCTTCAGTCATACATTTTACTCATACCCTCTTCTCCTACCTTTTACTCATATCTATTACTCATACTTATCATACCCCTACTCTCTCACTTCTACTCACTCTAATTCCTTATGCCCCAAAACTCACTCTAATTCCTTATGCCCCAAAACTCACTGTAGTGACCTCCCTTTCTAGGGCTGATAACGGAAAGCTTTTTTTTAAAACCTAATTCTAAACGAATAACAATTAAGACATCATGTCGAGCGGAAGTTTGAGTCCCGAGGAGTTCAGTCCCTCGCACAAGCAGAGCAGCAGCATAGGCAGCGTGAACTCTGTGCTGAGTAACAAGGCATTTGGTGCGTCGTTGACGCCCTCAATCTCGCATCAATCCGCACAGGCCAGAACAAGACAGAGGCGTTCCCTGTCTATCATTCAGCACCTTGAGCCAGATAACATGGAGACCAAGATCGACCAGGCTTTGAACCCCAATGTCAACGCCAACTGGGTACACTTCAAAGGAGCCTGGATCATTCACATTGTGATCATTGTGTTTTTGAAGGTGTTTTTCAACTTCATCAGCGTGTTGGACAACGATTGGAAGTGGACGCTCACCAACCTTACCTACAACATTGGGTCGTATATCATGTTTCACCAAGTCAAGGGCACTCCGTTTGAGTTCAATTCGGGTGCGTATGACAACTTGACCATGTGGGAGCAGATAGACAATGGTGACCAGTACACACCTACCAAGAAGTTTTTGATGCTTATGCCTATTGGGTTGTTTTTGATCAGCACGCACTACTCCAGCTACAACTTGAACTTGTTTTTGTTGAATGGTGTCAGTTGTTTGTGTGTTGTGGTGCCAAAGTTGGCCATTTCGCACAGATTGAGAGTGACATTGTATTAATGGATGTGGTATGAGATTTTGTAGTGGGGTGGGGATGTAGGTGTATGTAGATGATGAATACTATGGATGGATATTATGGAGATGTTAGATTGAGTGAGTGAGTGAGTGAGTGAGTTAGTGAGTGACGATATAGATGATTGAGTGAGTGATATTAGATTGACTGTTATGGAGCCTTTTAGATTGACTGTTAGGGATATTATTAAATTGACTGTTAGGGAGATTGATTTGGAGAATATTAGATTTGGAGATTATTAGATTTGGAGATTATTAGATTTGGAGATTATTAGATATGTTTGGAGATCAAATTTGTTAGGAGATTAGATTTGTTTGGAGATTAGATTTGCTTGGAGATCATTAGATTGCAAAACTATTGTGGGAAATTCTTAGATACACTTTTGAGGCAGCTTACTAGATGTTTTAGGATGAGATCACTACTTTTTGGAAATATTACTCTGGAAAACACTGAAAACCATTATACTTTAAAAACATCTGGTATTTTACTCTGGAATGATTACTTGCTAAAGTACGATTTTCGAATTTGTCTGTGCCATGAAAGTGTCTGTATGTATCTGTGCCATGGAAGTGTCTATGTGTCTGTGCCATGTTTAAATGCCATGCAAATTGGAAAAGAACGAAACACAACCCTTCATATGCAAATTCAGGTAACATCAGCAAGATCGACGCGCAAACACAATCTCGATTTCTCAATCACAAAACCCATGTACCTTTCAATTGGTCATTATCCCAAGATTAACACAATACTAACCCAATCCACCCATAACTCCTAACTTCTCCCTGCCTCTTTTGACTCCATTCATTTTACTCTGTTTGGGTCAATTTGCAACTTACCTGAAATTTATTTCATCTCTACTCAAGCACCTTTATCACCCACCATCGACAATATTATCCACCTACCATCGACAGTATTCCCCATCTACCATCTCATCTACTTCATCCACCCGTTCTACCATCCATCATCCACAACTTCCACCATCTCACCCATCCTCCTCGTCTTCCCCTCCCCTTCTCCTTCCCTTCCTCTTCTCCGTCCCCTTTCATCTTCCTACTAATATTATTTTTGACTCTGCTAATTACGGGGTTAAATTTCAGCACATATAAAGAGCGCAAACGTGTGTTTTTTTATCGCCACCAAAAACTAATCCATTATCATGTCGTACGCATTGTCCAAAGCTCACCAGCAGCTCGTTGAAGGCTCGCTTAAGGACACCGACCCAGAGGTCGACCAGATCATCAAGGACGAAATCGACAGACAAAAGCACTCGATTGTCCTCATTGCTTCTGAAAACTTCACCACCTCGGCCGTCTTTGACGCTTTGGGAACTCCAATGTGTAACAAGTACTCCGAGGGATACCCAGGTGCCAGATACTACGGTGGTAACGAGCACATCGACAGAATTGAGCTTTTGTGCCAGGAACGTGCCTTGAAGGCCTTCAACGTCACCGCTGACAAGTGGGGTGTCAATGTCCAGACTTTGTCTGGTTCCCCAGCCAACTTGCAGGTTTACCAGGCCATCATGAAGCCACACGAAAGATTGATGGGTTTGGACTTGCCACACGGAGGTCACTTGTCCCATGGTTACCAGACTGACACCAGAAAGATCTCTGCTGTTTCCACCTACTTTGAGACCATGCCATACAGAGTCGACCTCGAGACCGGTATCATTGACTACGACATGTTGGAGAAGACCGCCATCTTGTACAGACCAAAGGTCTTGGTTGCCGGTACTTCTGCCTACTGTCGTTTGATTGACTACAAGAGAATGAGAGAGATTGCCGACAAGGTTGGTGCCTACCTCGTTGTGGACATGGCACACATCTCTGGTTTGGTTGCCGCAGGTGTGATTCCTTCTCCATTCGAGTACGCCGATATCGTTACCACCACCACCCACAAATCCTTGAGAGGCCCACGTGGTGCGATGATCTTCTTCAGAAGAGGTGTGAGATCCGTCAACCCCAAGACTGGTAAGGAAGTTTTGTACGACTTGGAGAACCCAATCAACTTCTCTGTCTTCCCAGGCCACCAGGGTGGTCCTCACAACCACACCATTGCTGCCTTGGCCACTGCTTTGAAGCAGGCTGCTACCCCAGAATTCAAGCAGTACCAGGAGCAAGTGCTCAAGAACGCCAAGGTTTTGGAGAAGGAGTTCATCAACAAGGGCTACAAGTTGGTTTCTGACGGTACCGACTCTCATATGGTGTTGGTGTCTTTGAGAGACAAGCAGATTGACGGTGCCCGTGTGGAGACCATCTGTGAGAAGATCAACATTGCTTTGAACAAGAACTCGATTCCTGGTGACAAGAGTGCTTTGGTGCCAGGTGGTGTGAGAATTGGTGCGCCAGCCATGACCACCAGAGGTATGTCTGAGGAGGACTTCAAGAAGATTGTTTCTTACATCGACTTTGCCGTCAACCGTGCCAAGGAGATCCAGGCTGCTTTGCCTGCAGATGCAAACAAGTTGAAGGATTTTAAGAACAAGGTCTTGAATGGTGAAGACGAGGAGTTGAAGAAGGTCAAGGAGGAGATTTCTGCTTGGGCAGGTGCGTTCCCATTGTCTGTTTAGACTATTTCATTTCTAGGAGGTTCAACCGGATAGGTTTATTTCAACATAATCAATAAAAGGATACGAGGGGGGTTGTAGGCGAACTTGACGAGCGAACGAACTTGACGAGCGAACGAACTTGGCGAGCGAACGAACTTAACGAGCGAAGCGAGTTAAGTGAGTGAGTGAGTGAACTTTCATTAAGAATAGAAGATAACTTAAAGAACGAACGACTTCATGAGCAAAGCGAGTGAAGTGAGTGAGTGAACTAACACTAATGGAAGATAACTGAAAGAACGAACGACTTCATGAGCAAAGCGAGTGAAGTGAGTGAGTGAACTAACACTAATGGAAGATAACTGAAAGAACGAACGACTTCATGAGCAAAGCGAGTGAAGTTAGTGAGTGAACTTTCATCATGAATAGAAAATAGCTGAAAGGGCGAAACTTTGCTCGTTTATGAGTGAGTGAACTTTCATAAGATAAGTGAAAGAGTGAACGAACTTTTCAAAGGAAAGACTGGGTTAGTGAACTTTCTGAAGTCAGTGTAATAAAAGTGAGTTTATGAGTAATTTAATGTCTGAAAGAGTAAGCGAATAAAGAGATAACTGAGCGAACGAACTGAGTAGGGCGGGAGTAAGCTTTACTTTCAATAGACTATGTTTGTGAGGCTATGAGGCCGTGAGTGACTGAGTAACTGAGACTCAATGAACTTAGTGCACCCAAAGTTTCAACCCGTGATAGAAAAGTGACAGCGTAAATCGATGAAAAGATAAATGGAGATTTTAGAGGTGTGGCGATAACTATATGGATAAATTTATCACAGCTTTTTGTTCAAATTTTGCAATTATGGTTTTTTTTCGTTTTAGTATTCACTCAACACGAGGACTGCAATAGCAAGGAAACTGTTCGTGCTCATGAAATGTACACTACCTTTAGAAACTATTGAGTGCGTGTTGATAGAATCAAAAAACTACGAATAGTGCATGAAATTGGAATCACAGTGATATGTAGACATTCAGGAGTTCCAACCTTTTATGACAATATAAAACCTAAACGGGGCCTAGACCAGGACAGCGCCAATTGACATATCGAGTGAGATGTCCACCCAGCATCATATCTTATATTATAGAATATTAACGCGAGCCCATCACACAGTGTATCAAGTAAGTATGTGGATGATGTTTTGGGGAGTTCTGGAGTTTAGAAACAGAATTACATGATTTGTACTTCTACAGCTGTTTTTCGCGTGTGGAGTGTGCATGAGCCTGAAACCTCGTCACTGCAGGAGCTTTTGTGGTGTAGTATTTCGTCAGTTCGTACACGATCGATATTGTCATTTGTGATTGTGAGTTTTCCCGTTATAGCTTAGCGGTTTTGTCCAGTTTAAACTGATTGTTCATTTTACCTAGATTGTCTTTTTAGCAGGTATGTACTTAGTCATTAAGTCACAGTTTGCTCACTCACTGGGTTCATTAGTTTTGCTTTTTCTGTTAGGTATGTGAACATATTTATATAGTGATTATTCACTCACAAACTCTAATCACTCACAAACTCTAATCACTCACAAACTCTAATCACTCACAAACTCTAATCATTCACAAACTCTAATCACTCACAAACGCTCTTTAATCACTCACTCACTCACTAACTCACTCACAGCACTCGCTTCGCTTGTGAGGTTCGTTCACTCACCTCTCCTATGATGTAAGTTCACTCACTCACTCGTGCATCCCATCTTATCATAACTTATCATGTATTAAATATTACTAGACATCGCTACAGCGATTCAGTCAAATCCACAAAGGTATCCAACAGTCTATACACTAGTCCTAAACCCTGGTGGTTGGGTCAATGTTGGACTCAGCAGGTGCACTCACCAAAGGACCATCACCATCCTCCTTACCCGAGTTGGAAGAGTTGGACATGGAGTCCTCCTTCTCAAAGTTCTCCTTCTCAAAGTCACCATCATAGATACCCAACTGGTTACCCTGGTCCTCAATGTCCTTGATGGTCAACTTAGGCATGGTGGCAGCGACTCTCCATGGCTGTCTGCCCTCAACGTGGGCCTTTGCGAAAATGATGTCAATCTCCTCCAAGGATCTACCGGCAGTTTCTGGGTAGAAGAAGAAAATGATTGGGACAAAAATAAAGTTCATGATGGCAAAGAAAAGGTAAGCACCCCAACGAGCGTTGTCAATGAAGACAGGAGTGAACATGACGACGGCGAAGTTACAGATCCAGTTGGTACAAGTGGAAATAGCCGAGGCAATAGTTCTGGTTCTCAATGGGTTGATTTCAGGAGGGTAGACCCATGGAAGTGGCAAGATGGTAAAGGCAAAGAAGGCAATAAACAAGAACAAACCAACGGCAGCACCCTTGGCGTTCTCAGGGGTGTTGTGAACCAAACATGCGAAGGTGATGAGGAAGGAAACACCCTGACCAGTGGCACCAATCAAGAACAAGTTTCTTCTACCAAGGGTATCGATAAGGAAGAACGATGGGATGGTGAAGAGAGCGTAGATGGTGGCGAAAACACCTCCCAAAATAAGCGACAATCTTCTTCTGTGGTCAACATCGTCCATGTGGTTGAAAATGGTCTGCTCGAAAAGCACAGTGGAGTAGTAAATGGCAGCATTACAACCGGTGAACTGCTGGAAGAATTGCGAAGACGAACCAATGACGATTCTCTGGAAGTGCTGAGACTTTCCACCAGAGAAGACCTCCTTGAAGCCCAACTGGGTTCTAGAGAATCTGTTGACACCATCAGTGATAAGAGTAGCCTCGGCGACAATCTCATCGTCCTCTGGGCTCAAACCCTTCAAGGCACCCAAAATCAAGTTTGCCTCGGGCTTTCTGTCGTGGGCAATCAACCATCTTGGAGACTCTGGCAATTGCAAAATACCAATGAAAAGGAAAAGTGCAAACACAATCTGCAAAGCAACAGGCAATCTCCAGGAAACAGAGCTGTTGACATAAGACAATCCAAAGTCCAACCAGTATGCAATCAAGGTACCCACAGCAACAACGGCACCCTCCATGTTGACCAATCTACCTCTGTTCTCAGCTCTGGACATCTCGGACTGCCACACTGGGATGGTGGCAGTGTTCATACCGTTACCAATACCAGTAATAACTCTACCGATGACGAACTGACCCAATTGCCAGTGACCCATGAAGGTTGTGACGGAAATAACAGTACCAAGAATAATAATAAGGGAACCACAAATGATCAATGGTCTTCTACCAATGTGGTCACCACGGAACAATGCAAACAAGGCACCAAAGAAACAACCCAACTCGTAACACGAGGTGACGGCACCTTGAATAGTACCATTGTCTTTTGTTGCTGGGAACTCATGGTTAAATTGTGGTGCAGTAATAATACCCGACATCAAACCCTGGTCGTAACCAAAGAGAGAGAAACCAGTGACAGCCGTGGCTGTAATGTATAATCTAAGCTTGCGGTTCAGGAGACCTGCAGTGTTTGTTCTGGCAGTGAGCCAATCTAAGTAACCCATGATGAATACAGGACGGAAAATTCGAGGAAATGCCGCCCTATATATAGTTAAGCCGTACCTAATGTTTGTTTGCAAAAAGTTGTATAAGCCAATTTTTTTGACACAAAGAATAAAACCCAAATAGGCAACCTGGAGTAAAAATATTTGGCAAAAGTAACGAGCCATAATCGATGGCTGGTGCCTGAAAGAGTACATTTTAGGAGATAAAGTTTTGGTGAGAGAGAGAATAGATGGTGCCATGGCCCTCTGAGAACTATCATCACATGCCCAAGGACATACCGGGGCCACATATAGCTAGTCTTTCTCACCCTGGTTCAGAGCGAAGCCTCGCCCCAGTACAGGCGCTCACAACGCCTATTGCGTGGTGGGGTTGCCAGTGTATTAATTCGAGGCTTAAGTCATTCCCTAGACAGATAAAGGTACATTGCAGAAGGCGCTTCTTAAGAGCCTCGTGCGGTATGACGTAGTATAGGCAGATGGAGTGGTGACTCCCAAACACCGATGGGATAACTACTTGGGAAGTGTTTTTGTAAATGGGCAATATACAGGATAGTGCTGAGCCCGAGGTCAACCTCGTGACATTGAAACGATCTTAGAGTTGTTGAGTTTGTGGAACAAATTGTGTGACCGCCTTGGCATGGAACTAGCCTTACCCTCTCTTTGTGTACTGAGTTGACATACAATGGGTGTTTTACATGTTCGCGGAACGCCCCACCAGCCGAATTCAGTAGTATGGCCGGGAGCCGAAAAAAAAAAGCAAAAATGTACCAGCCGTGTGAGTCTTCTCCACATGTTTCACACATCTTGCGGGGAGAGACCTGGGTTCTCGCTCATAGCAATCACTATTAGATTTGGGGGTCTTGGCGAGGGTCTAAGAGGGTGTTTTGATATGTGGGCTCGTAATGAATAGTTTGTTTCAGCGGGAAGTAGTTAGTTTTGCATTTCATATGACCGATTAAGCCAATTTGGGAATGAGCACGCAGACGAGTTCACCGTTCCCTTTGTATCAGTAAGAATGCGTCATTTGGCGTTTCTTGGCAAATTACTTCTTGTGTGACGTCATGGGTTCGGTAGAAAAGTGCACGGAATAATAGAGGATAGAAGACAGGAAAAGGAGAGTACAAAAATGAGGGAGGTAGAAGGAGAGGGGAGGAAGAGGGAAAGTGAGTAGGATATGAGCAGAGAAAATTATAATAGAATAGACATCAAGGAGAAAAATTAATTAGTATACACAGAGAAAAGTACACAGAGTGGATATTTAGTGAACAGGGTCTTCTTTCTCAAGGAAATATCACAAACCGTAAGCATTAGGTTAGTAGGAAAACAACTATAGAGATCACAGCAGGAAGGAAAAATTTGACAAGACAGAGTCATTGTTCAGTGAGGAGATTGTAGAAGCGTATAATGATCAGAGAATAAAGAGAACCGACAAACATAAAAAAATACACCGAAACAAAAATACCAAACAGCCGACACCCTATACTCTACTTCGCTGCAGCAACATTAAACTACACCTTTCTCCGTCATTTTCATAGCCCAAACCACCTTAAGCACCCTCTCTTCTCGTCTATATCCCGACGCTGTGTCGCAATGTACGGCATCGTGAGAACGGAAAAACAAGTCCCAGGCTCACAACCAAATCAACATGCAGTCTCATATTTGGCCCGAGGCATACCCGTATGTATTTATCGATGTGTTCGCTGTATCCTCACTTTGCGAATATGTAAAGTGCTCGAGTGCGGCTAGTTCCAAGGTCAGATGGGCCACTAACGTCGAAGTACTATTGTTCTGAACGTGTATTAGATTAGCGCTAATGCATCGAGAAGGCTGTGGTCAGGTCAAAAAAAAACTCTGGCGGGTATTACCCGGAACAGATATAACGGCCTAAAAGGGTATTCCCGAAATGGGATTCCAAAAGGGTCGACTGAACAAGTTTTCTAATGACTTCACCAGCAAGACTACTCCATTGGGTGATTGAGCAGCAATCTCTGTAATAAACCATTTTATCAATTAGTAATTGGATATACGACGATATTGAACTGTGAGACTAATTAACGTTATGAGCCACAAAACCACAAGATAAAAAGTGACGGGTTTTGCACACGGGTGTACTTGGGGTGACAGTGAAGCCGATGGTGCGGCATCGCGTTATTGGCATGCGGGATGTTATAAATGGATTTTGCCTACCTGAGCCCGGTGTCCAGTAATAGAGCGGTGTTTACTCATCAAGTAATGGGAGTGCGGATTTACCCGGTAAAATTAACGAGTCTGTTTTGTGTGTCTATTATGTATTGTACTTACTTACGATGTATTATACGATGAGGTTGTTTATTCTTCTATGTTTATGCGTCGGACTTTTTCATCCGCTCGCTTTTCTGAATATTTACTACTGGACCAATCCGGATAATACTCGTCTGAAAGTCCATTAATGTCCATTTGTGGGCCACCTTTAGCCCATATCGTTTAGTCCTTATTAGCCTCATAGACCAAATAGTTTAGTCCATATTGGCCTCATAGACCATATAGTTAGTCCTTATTAGCCTCATAGCCCGATCAAACTATTAATTCCATTGTTCCTTAGGAGCCTCATGGCCATATTAGATCATCAGCCCTAGCCTATGAGCCTTAATAACCTCCTTATTACCTAGTATCCACCCCAATCAATTGATAACATTCTGATACATGTCCAAAACACCAAAGTAGTGCCCCACCACACCCATGACCACACAGATGTGCCAAATGCTATGGCTAGAGAAAGCGTAGTCCACCCACCACAAGGACATGAACTCCTTGGCGTAGGGCGTGGCGGTGGGCTTCTCCTGAAAGTGCCGTGCGATAATCTCATTCAACTTCTCCTCGTGGGTCTCGGGAGAAACCACAATGTCGCCGTTCTCCTCTTTGGCCAAGTCAGTGAGTTCCTCTCCGATGTGAACCATCTCATCAATACCACTCTTGTCGACATTGTCTAACAAAACATCCTTGGTGCTGTACTCACAACCCGAGCACCTGTTATCATCGGCAATCACAACGTCGTAGCGTAAACGCTCGGGGTACAACCCACCGTATGCCACCACCCCCATCCAATACCACAAGAACGACTTGTAGAACAATGGGAAGAAGGTCCTAAACGTGGCAAGAAGGCCCTCGTAGTATGCAACACAGAACGTAGTCGTCACGCCCAAGAACGCCAACCCTACGAAAAAGCCAATCCTGAGGGACCTGCACTCGGGTTTGTCAAAGTACGGCGACCAATTGAAAATGAAGCCCGTCAACCCCGAGATCGTCGAACACGCCACGTACAAAGTGAGCAATCTCGGATAGTGGAATAATGAGCAGTATTCCGCGCTGATGACCGAAAACGTGATCAACAACGTGATTCCGGTGTAATCCACACACGCACATCTCAACCTCGTGGGGAGGTTTGCAAAGCACGAGTACGTGTGCCATACAGAAGAGCTGGCCAAGCAGTTCATTCCAGCACCCAAGAACGCCCACATTGCAAGCTTATCCTTTACGGTGCTTTGCTGATACACTTCGGTGCTCGGAAAGTGTACAAAAGTAAGCCACGCCATGATAAAGAAACCTATAATGTGAGTCCAGATGTTCATGGACTCGTTATGGTTGAAGATAAACACAGACTTGAACATATCTGCGTGGTTCATCGAGAATCTATAGCCGTGAATGATGTACTTGTTTTCCCTCCAGCCCAAGGGCAACTCGTAGTAGTGCAAGTACCTACTTTCGGCGGTCTTCAAGGCCTTGTTGAAGTTGAAGAACCTCAACTGGTTGAAAATGGATTCGTCCAACATCGAGACATCGTCAAACCGCCTGCTTGAACGAATAAAGTCGTCTACCTGACTGAGCTTCTCGTCAAAGTACAGCATGGTGGTGATGATCTTGTGCGTGAGGGCCTCGTGGTGGGACATGTCTTCTGTTTCGGGGACCTCAACTCCGTCTTCGCTGAAAAGGTAACTGTATTGGTCGTCCAAAGATTTGTAAAGGTACTCGAGGTTGTTGAAGGATGACCTCAAAACCGAGTCTTTGACAATGCTCAATCTTTGGTGCATAGTACTCAAGTAGTTTACCGAGTATGTCTTGATAGATGAGATGCTGGCCGAGCTACCGCGCCGTCCGGTGCGACTTCTTTGCGGGACCTCAAGCAAATCAGCATGCTTTGGAGATTTGTCTGAGTTGGACTCCTCACGTAGTTTGAAAAACTGTTCAAAGTTCTCCAAGCGGGATTCTATGGAGTTGAGAAACTTATCGAGCTTTTCCACCAAGATCTCCTCTGTGGAGCGCTGCTCGTCAGTCAGCTGGTTCTGTAGCAGTGCATCTTGTTCCTTGTGATGTCTATTTCTAAGACTGCTTGCGTTGACTTCGACCTCAGTGCTCATTTTAACGTGCGACTTCAGTTTCTGCGCTTGGGTCAAACTTATAGATATAAAGTCAACAGATCGTGGACTCGGGAATGCTGCTGTTTATCACTTAATAAGGGAATAAATCTTTTTACAGCAAAAAAACCGTCTGGCCGAAGAAAAGAAAAAAATAGGGGTCGGAACGGAAGCTTGTGAAGACGGATGCAAATTGGGTGTGTATTTCCGTTGTAGAGAAGCGGATATGATGGAAGGGAGGGAAAGTTTGGTTGAAGGGAAGGAAAGTAATGGTGAAAGGGAAGAAAGGTAGAAGAATGTATGATGAGATGGGGAGATAATAGAGATATTGGGTATGTCTCTTCACTGCAGAAATAATGGGTAGATAGGAGAACTGGTAATAGTTGAGAAATAGATCAGGTTAGAGAGTCGAGCTAGCAAGCTAGTAAACAAAAAGTTGTACATACAATCCTAGTATAGTAATTTAGATGTGAGCTCTGGTGGAAATATATTGGATTTGATCATCAACGTTCATACTGTTTGCTTCACACCACTCGTTATTGTTCACCATATTTAGCTCTGATGTTCCCATTTACAAGTTGAGTACAAGTGTAAAATAGCGATTATGCTGAGACATGTGAAGCCAGCTTGATATACAGACTGACAAATTTAGAGAGAGAAGTGATAGCATGCTTTGACAGCATCGTCATATACCACTTAATAAGGAATTAGACATAAGAGGGCGTGTGGCGTAGTTGGTAGCGCGTCTCCCTTGCAAGGAGAAGGTCATTGGTTCGATTCCTATCTCGTCCACTCTTATTTTCTTTTTTGATGGCTTTACTTACCGACAAGGAAACTTTTTTTTACCCGAAGCATATTGGGCTTGCTCTTGCAGCTCCTAGTGACCCTACCTAAAAATATCGCTTAAAATCTTAAATATCTAGGGGCTGAAATTGTAAGATAAGGAAATGAACTTCGAGAAACGAGATAATATGATCTAAAGGGATGACTATATGGATAGAGTGGCTACTGAATAGAACGTCACGAACGATTATGGACGGTTATCGACTGACCAATGTCGAACACATAGAGCAAGAATATAGAATGCTTGAACAGGTTGCACACAACAGTAGCCTTGGATTCTGTGTATAGTTCTCTGAGATGTTCCCCACAATCCCCACATTGTCGTATATGAAGGACTGGGAGCGGGTAGTACGAGATATAAGATTTCTTGCAGGAACGAGTGTGAACCGAGGGATGCGAGAATTCTCACAACCAAGGTTTCCTGCACACCAATAACCGAAGTGAGCTTCTTCTTGCAACTGCATTATGAATTTCAGTCTGGGTTTCAAATAATGCATAGCTACTTATGGCTTGATGCACTACAGTGAGAGCAAAAGGGTCTGTTGATATTACTCAGTCCAGGTTCTCTCGCTTATTCTGGGCTCAATTTATCTATAGATACTTATGAGAGTTCTACATATTCTCTAAAGATTGTTAAGCTTCATTATAATTTCTATCCACTCATCAAGTTTCACGATATCCTCTATTACTCATTAAGTTTCGGCAACCTCTGTGTAGATTCACATTAAGCTTCTACATCATTCCTTATAGATTCACTGATCTTTCTATGCATATGCTTGTCTATTCTATGCGCTTTTGCTTGATTGTTTGTTTACTCTTAGTTTAGTAGGCAGTCTGGAAGTCAGTCAGTCAGGTCAGTCACTTCAGTCAGTCACTTTCTCAGTCAGTCACTTTCTCTGTCACCCACTCTCTCACTAACTCACTCACTCACTCACTCACTCACTCACTCACTCACTCACTCACTCACTCACTCACTCACCCACTTACTCACCCACTTACTCACTCACTTACTCACTCACTTCACTCGCTTCGCTCGTTCAGTTCGTTCATTCGTTCGCTCGCTAAATCCTTGAGCATCACCTCAAGCTCCCCAAGAACAAAACCATCAAGCTTGTCCAACTCACTTGTCCCAAGCGCATCACACTCCTGGTCCAATCTAAACAACTCCGTTCTCAACTTCTTATCCAAAGCATCCTCATTCTGCACCATGCGCTGCTCATCCTCAAACGCACCCTCTGCACCCATATAATTAAACTCATTAATATCCTCGTTGTCAACGCCCCAAGAAGTCATCTCAACACCCTTGAACATACCGTTGTTGATGTCATCCCAATTGCTGTCGATTTCAGACTGTACAGTACCCTCTTTCAACCGCGCCTTTTCCTCCAAGTACTCCTTAAACAATCTCCTCTTGGTGAGCACCTTGTTGGACCTCGCGTTCAACTGGGCCATGAAAACTTCCGCATCGAGGCCAACAGTCGCAGCCCGGAAGTCAAGCGTGACCTTTTGTGGCTCGACAAACTTCAACCGAATTAACTTGAGGAAGCCCTCAATCCATTGGATCAACTTGATGAAGATGTGCTGGTCATCGTTTTTATAGATGTTGTGGATAAATTTCCACATAACCTCATCATGATGGTCCAAAATATCCTTCAAGCGGTGGAACACCTCAACACTGCTGAGGGAGTACATGTCCTCGCCATTCAACCTCGTCAACTCGTACATCAACTCATCCATAAACTTCTGGAAGTCTCGGAACACAAGGTGGATGTCACACTTGCCGAAAACACGCATGAGCGGCTCGTAGAAAATGGTAAGAAAGTTCTTGATCAACTGCGTGAGCTCGGGCTCTTGCCACAACTCCCTGAGCAAATCCTTATCCTTCTTCCGGAGTAAGATCTGCCAGTACTGCTTCAAGTTGAGATACAACTCAGCGTCCACAACGTCGTTCTCGCTGGAGACGTCGGCATACGCTTGGTAGGATTCCACAACCTCGGTGATCCCAGTACCCACAGGGGGTTCAATAAGCTTGGTTTGCAAGAGAGTGAGTAACAAGTCTTGCAGCTTCACAAGCGCCTCGTAGTGTATCTCTGCCACTGCTGCATTGTCCAACGCCGAGTACTTGTCGATGCGCTCGACAAGCGCGTGGTACTGTTGTGGTATTTTATCGTTACGCAAGGTATCCAACTCCTTTGCGAAATCCGACAAGTCTTCATTGAGCAACATGACAAACATCATAGACATCAAGTTTTTAGCCGGGGGGTGCTTTTTAGCCTCCAGCAACTCGGGGTCGGACCTCCACGAGGGGAGCGAGAAGGTGGGTAAGTCGACCAAGAGCAAGTCCACCACTCGCGAAACAATCTTGACGGGGTTGGTGAATCTCAAGATGCCACCCACTACAGAGTAGGGGAACAACTTGTGGAACTTTTTACACTTTTGGAACCACTCGTACGAGTTGTCCTGCCCAAGAAACACCTGGTACAAGGTGGCAGCGACTTCGAGCTTGCTCCACTCGTTAAATGTGCGGAGAAGCGGCAGGAGCTGGTTGATGTCGGGGGTTTTGCCAATCTCGCGGAAGATGTCAGTGATGGTTTGTGGGTTCATGACTAACTCCTGCTTGAATGTATCAAAGTCTTTCAGAAGCTGCAACATGATCTCTGCGGTCAGTTTCTGGAACTCGTGCTGAGTAGCGAGGATGCTGCGTTCATGCTCGAGGCGATTTTGGTAGTCGGTGAGGTCATCGCTGGATAAGTGTTTGAACGAGTCGTGGTTGAGAAATCTCTGGAGGGCTGCAGAGTGTGCAATTTCGGGGAAGGTGAGGAGGGAGTTCAAGTAGCCACGGAGCAGGAGTCGGAGTTTTTCCTTGACGAGTTTGCGCAGGTCGGCATCTTCGTAGCCATGGTCGTTTTTCAGTTTGTGGGGGAGATGCGGTGCATCTGTTGCCATGAGGCCTGCGAAGGCCTTCTTCAACAGTGCTTCCAAGTTTTTGAATTCGTGGTAGGGTCTCGAGACAAAGTGGGAAGAGTAGGTGTACCGAGGGTGGGCAAGATCATCTGAGGTTTGTTTGAAACGGATGTTTTCAGGTTGGGTGTTTTCCGAAAGGATGTTTTCAGGGTGGGTGTTTTCCGAAAGGATGTTATCACAATGGATGTTTTCACAATTGATGTTTTGTTCAGAATCAACGCCTTTTTCACAATGTACGTAATGGTCATAACCAACTTCTTGCTCCAAATCAACTTCTTGTTTTAAATCACCATCTTGTTTCGAATCAAAGTTTTGCTCAGAATCAACGCTCTGCTCACTTCCATTTTGTATGTTCCCTTCAACAATGTACCCATGGTTCAAACCTTGCGAATCTTTCCCAACTCTGGACGTTTCAAATTTAGGCACAGCCGCGTGATGCCTGATTCTGAGCTTTTCAACCGACTTCTTCCCTGATAGAATATGGTTTCGAAGATTATCAATTGATTTCTTTCCCGAGAGAATATGATGTTTTCGTTCTTCATGTGCGCCAGTTCTCTTTGCCATGCTTCCTTTTGGTACGCCATTGTTTGGACTGTTTTCATTGTGCTGAATGCCGGTGGATATATGGTTATGCGTGTTGTGCATGTCATGATGTTTGTTGTATCTCTCACTCTGCACATGGTCTTTATTATACTGTTCCTCAACCAGCTTATGCTCTTTATTATACATCCCCTCACCCCGCTTATGCTCTTTATTATACTTCTCCTCAGCCCACTTATGCTCCTTACTCTTTCCCTCCTCCTCGTTCCTTTCCCTCTTTGTCACCTGGATAACAAACTCATAACTATGCCTTGGCTGACCCAGCCACCCCCTCAAAGGATTCCAGCTCTTTTCACTCTCCGAGTACATAGACGCACCGTCCCCTTTTCCCTGCCGCACGGCTACCACATTCAAGCTGTAGTCGTTATGAAACAGCATCCGTGTGTAGTCGTCTAAACCCACACTCAAGTCGGGGATTCTGCGCTTTTTACCCTGAATAACATCCATTTTACCAGTGTCAGACAGCTTCAAATGGGCCTCCAGGAGGTAGATCATGTCCTTTTCGGTCACAACCACCGAGTTGTAGAATAAAAGCAACCCAGAGAGAAACTTCTTGTTGACCTGGCGGCGCTTGGTGATGTTTTCTTTGCGTTCTTCTGACGAGCTCATGTTTTTCAAATTGAAGCTGTGTATGAATGGCTGGATGGTATCCTGCCAGAAACGCTTTTGGGTAGCCTTGGGGTTATTAGTGACAAACGGGAACGTGACAAGGAAGCTTTGGAGAAAGAACGAGAGGAGTGGGAGTCTGGGTCCGTTGTGGTCCTTCACCACAAACGGTTCCCCAAGGTACAGACAGCAGTTGGGGTCTGTGAGGGTGTGGAGCTCATGTGATAGTCTGTTTTCAAGAAGGTACTTTTTGAGAAAGTGTTCCTGGGTTGGGGTTAGCTGGGCGAGTACTGTGGATGCTGGGAGCTCGAGGCTCTGTTTTTCTGGCATGTCAGGATGTAGGGGTTGGAGATATTGGTTGGTTAAGTAACTGATGAAGACCTTTATACTTTGAGGAGCACTTTATAAGGTTTGTGAATAGTGTTGATGTGTCGATGTGTTGATGCGTTGATGTACAGATTGTGTACAGATTGTTGATGTACTGTTATATTCAACTGAGTACTTAGTTATTAAGATGAGTACGATATTTATTGCGCTGAGTCGTTATATTCACTGTTAAATGGTTGCTATTTTGAGTATGTTACTGCAATAAAAGTACACCAAGAAGTTTATATCAGTATTTCCACAGCCAAGGCACTGGAGGCACGGGATCTTGATGTCATGTTACAGAATGTTGCGGTGGACATGTGGATCCTATTGAGTGCTGTTATAAGGGGTAACATGCCTCACTTTATGAAAACATGCATTGTTATGATTGCATAGTGTATATGCTATAGATGAAGAAGGTCCATTCACTACTGGGCTATGTAGTACGCATGTCCGCTGAAATGAGATGTTTAAACTAAGTTCTGTGTACAACATGCTCAATCACTGCTACGATTGAGCATATTCTTTTGTATACTTTATGTATATTACTGGAACACGGGGCCACAGACCAATGAATTTTAGATCTACGATTTGACTACACTAATCTGTTCACTCAAGCAAATGATTGATCTGGTGAACCAATAAATCATGAAAAGGTGATCAGACTAATAAATTTGAAATACAGTGATCAGACCGAAAACTTTTATATAAAAAATCATCAGATTCAACGGTTTAATCTTGAAATTACTGTTCTTTTCTTCATACTAAGTACATTATATCTTAGTTTTTGTTTTTACTCACTACAATAATGAGCCTATGAGCAAAGTCAGTTGGCTCATTTGATTGTCTATAAATTGTTTCATTCACACATTCGCTCGTTTGCTCGTTCCTGTATATTATTTCACACAATCACTCACACACCCAGTCATCTATATATATTTCACTCACTCACTCACTCACTTCACTCGCTTCGCTCATAAAGTTCGTTCATTTGCTCGATTTACAGTTTACTCTTTACAGTTTACAAACCCATCGCATCACATCTCATTTTCTCTCGTTTTTTTTAATTTTTTCATCTCTCACCATGGGTACCCAAAAGAAGGAAAAGCAGAGAAGAGTGAGGGAGAACGACACAAGGGACGGCAACCTTCGTGTCAAGGGAGAAAACTTCTACAGGGATGCAAAGAAGGTGAAACACTTGCAGATGTACAAGACTGGGCGGGCGGTCCGCAACGCCAGGGGCGAGATCATCCAGGCCGCTGCCTTGCAAAGTACAGACACACCAAACGCTCGTGTGGACCCAAACAGAAAGTGGTTTGGAAACACCAGAGTGATTGCCCAGGATGCTTTGGCACACTTCAGACAGGCCATGGGTGAGAAGAAGCTGGACACTTACCAGGTCTTGTTGCGCAGAAACAAGTTGCCCATGTCGCTTTTGGACGAAAAGGACCAGACAGAGTCCCCCACGGCCAACATCCTTGAAACAGAGTCTTTTGCGCTGACTTTCGGCCCCAAGCAGCAGAGGAAAAAGCCCCGTGTGGTGGCCTCGAACTTGGAGGAGTTAGCCCAGGCCACCGAGCACGACTCTGTCAAGTTTGAGGAGAAGCAGGAGTTGAACTCCACCTTGGGGCTCATGGGAGGGTCTATTTTGGACCAGGATGACTTTACACAGGAGGCCAAGGAGGCCATTTTCAGCAAGGGTCAGTCTAAGAGAATTTGGAACGAGTTGTACAAGGTTATTGACTCATCTGATGTGGTGATTCACGTTTTGGATGCTAGAGACCCGTTGGGAACCAGATGTGAGAGTGTGCAGAAGTACATTAAAGAGGAGTGTCCTCACAAGCACTTGATATATGTGTTGAACAAGTGTGATTTAGTGCCCACATGGGTTGCGGTACGTATACTAACTAGCAGGTTGTGCTATAGGAGTTAAGGAGAGGTTGTGGTAGTTGACTAGTTGTGTTTAACTAGTTTTTGTGGTGTTTGACTACTTGTGGTAGACTGGTTCTGTGGTTTGAGCTAATGTTTGACTAGTTCTTGAGCGATGTCTTACTGCTTTATCTACTGTTTTGTCGTCTCGTTCAGTGCTGTTTTGTCCACAGTCATATTACACCAAAGCTTTTGTCAGGACGCTACGATGAACTTTGTTCACATCGACCGTAGGGTCTGTTACTGCTTTGGGAGATAAATCTTTGCTCGCCGCATTCCCAGGTTTCTGGATTGTCCGCCGTTTTGGCGGATGATTTGTTTGCACGGCTGCTAGTATTTAGCGGCCACCAGAGCAGAGGCGGGATCTTCTTGAGTTGAAGCACGTCAAGCTCCGGCTTCCATGACATGTTTCGTAGTATAGAAACCGACATGACGACTGGTGGACAAAAAACAGACGAACCAGATACGATGAACTAGACTAAAGATTGAACTATTCACCAAAGAACTATTCACACAATGAACTATTCATTGTTATGCAAACACTGAACTAGTCATTGTTAAGCAAACTGAAATATTCATTGTTATGCAAACTTTTTCATTTGCCCGAACTACTCCTTTGTTCTTGACTCCCTTTACTCTTCATTTCATACTAACATACAGGCTGCTTGGGTGAAACACCTTTCTAAGGACTACCCAACGCTCGCATTCCACGCGTCCATTACCAACTCTTTTGGTAAGGGTTCGTTGATTCAGTTGTTGAGACAGTTCTCCACATTGCATACCGACAGAAAACAGATTTCTGTGGGTTTCATAGGGTACCCCAACACCGGTAAGTCTTCTATTATCAACACCTTGAGAAAGAAGAAGGTGTGCACAGTCGCGCCAATCCCCGGTGAGACCAAGGTGTGGCAGTACATCACGTTGATGAAGCGTATTTTCTTGATTGACTGTCCAGGTATCGTTCCACCGTCCGCAAAGGACACCGAGTCCGACATCTTGTTCAGAGGTGTGGTGAGAGTGGAGCATGTTTCGCACCCTGAACAGTACATTCCAGACATGTTGAAGAAGTGCGAGCGTAAGCATCTCGAGAGAACGTACGAGTTGAAGGGCTGGGCTAAGTTTGAGGACGATCCTTCGTTGTTGGAGCAGGCCAGTACTGAGTTCATTGAGTTACTCGCTAGAAAGGGAGGTCGTTTGTTAAAGGGAGGCGAGCCGGACGAGAGTGGTGTTGCCAAGCAGGTGCTTAACGACTTCAACAGAGGAAAGATTCCATGGTTCACGCCGCCTCCAAAGGATGAAGAAGTGAGGACGGGTGATGACAAGAAGGCCGAGTACAAGAGAAAGAGGGCCGAGAGGGACGAGAAGAAGGTGAAGAGAGCAAGGATAGAGTTGGAGGAGGAGGAGAAGGAGGAGGAGGGAGAGAAGGTCGAGGAGGAGGAGAAGGAGGGAGAGAAGGTTGTGGAGGAGGAGAAGGAGGAGAAGGAAGAGAAGGGGAAGGTTTCTGAAGAGTCTGAGTGATCTTTGTCTTTATTTCTCGGCATGTATGCATAATTAGTGTTTAGGTATTTGAATTATAGATTTGAGTAGGGGTAGAATAGATTGGAAAGGTAGAGTACGAACCGAGCTCACTTCATTCGCTTCGCTCATGAAGTGAGTGAGTGAGTGAGAATTAGTGGTGGAGTGACTAGTTGAAGAAGTAGTGAGTGAGAAAAGTAGTTAGAGAATTAATGGTGAAGTGACTAGTTAAATAGTGAGTTAGTGAGTGATTAAAGGATGAGTGATTAAGAGATTAGTGATTGAATGATTGAATGATTGAGTGGTTGAGAAATATTGTGAGTTCACTAATCAATCAGTATTCTACATATCAGGTATGCTCACTCACTTGACTCGCTTAGCTCGCGAAGTTCGTTCGCAGGATTGAGTGAGTGATAACCGAGTGGTTAAAATAACTGCATGATTTGACTACTGTAATCTCAGTTCATTGTTCACATTGATGTCTCCTTGTTTCCATCAAGTTTACATTCAATCTTGTGTTCGTTTGATTGGGCGTTTCCCTTTCTTTTAATGGACCAATCCACTCATGTTCGTCCCACCCTTTTTCCACTGATTTGTATTACCCATTTCATCCCCTCACAATACCTTACTCCTCTACACCTTCTTTCTTGCATCCTGTCTTCTATCACTACATTCCCCAACTCTGTCCATTCCCTTAATATACAACATTAGCACTCCGTATCATTAGCTTCAGCATTCTGTGAATACGAGCGGTAGCGATAACTGATCTTGATCGAGCCCAAGCTATCAATTCAAGTGTCATAGCTCAAGCGTCATAGCTCAAGCGTCATAACCTCATTTAGTGAAGCTCATAGCAGCATGTGAACATTTTGATAGCATCTTGTGGGCTTTCAATTAGTCATCAATCAGTAGCTGTTTCTACCGCATCATCAGTTCTGTTCTTCTCATCAGTTCTGTTCTTCGTTCCGTTCTTCGCTCTGTTCATCTGTTCTTCAGTTCCCTTCTCCTCTCATCCTCTCCTCCTCTCCCCTTCTCCTCTTCTCTCCCTCCTTCATCCTGTCTTTCTCTCCCCTACCTAAACATAGCCTTCGAAGGAGTATAACCATTGGACTCGCCCAAATTGCCTAAACCCCAAATCAGCCCCTTGAAACGAGCCATCATGGAAAAGTCAAAGGCCGCCTGCCGCAAAAGCTCCTTGAAACACTCCATGGCAAGGTAGGCATGCAAACTCAGCGTCATCTGCTGCTGGTGGTGGTACTGCAGCGCAAACTGCTGGCGAATAAGCGGCGAAATAGGCAACAAGTGCAACTCCTCAGCAAGGTACTCAATCAGCGGCTTGTTCGATGTCTTCGCGTCGTTCGGGTCTGGACCTTTATTCAACAACTGGTTGCCGATGTACTTGAGGTCGAAAAAGTTGGGAAAGTACTTGGAGCACCACCAGTAGAAGTCGGCCTCGTCCGCGGGGAGAGCGCTGTTCATGAGCAAGCTCACAAAGAAGCCAAGATCGTAACCAGCATGGTACGACACCCAGTTTACATGACTGTCCAACAACAAGCCACTCTCAATCACCAACTCTGCAAAGTTGAAGTGCTCAATGCCCTGTGACATGTGAAGTGGGAAGTTAATTTGTGAAGTTTGTGCCAACATGTTCAAGTGCTCCTCGTTGTACATCTCCTTGGTTAAGTCGTACGCAAAGTTGAACTGCCAGATGATGGAAGTACTAATCTCGTTGTTTTTGATCTTAGTCACGCAAAAGGAAAGCTGGATCATGTTGAGCAAGTCCAGGTTGGACCGCAAGGTCTGGAAATGGTAGTCGCTCGACAGCTTGAAAGATCCCACGGGACGTGCCACTATGCCCGGTATTTCCTGGTGCATTGCGATGTATATCTTGGATGTTCTGTCGTTGATGAAGGTACGCAATGTGTGGAACTCCTGCTCGAGGTTTTGCGCCCAAACCTCCTTGATGATGGGCACCTGTTGTGCGGGAACATGCTGTGGGGGGATAGTCTGCTGCTGCTGCTGCTGCTGTTGCTGCTGGAGCTGGAGCTGGAGCTGCAACACGGGATTAACTGCTGAGGGGTTGCTTTGGCCTCCGTTCAACGCGGCCAAGAGGGGGTTTGCCATCGGTTGTGACTGCTGGTTTTGGAGGTGCTGGTTCAACATCTGCTGTCTTTGCAACTGTTGAGGCATCAGCATTGGAGCGGTTTGTGGGGAGTGAGCTGACAGGCCCTGCTGTTGCAATTGATGCAGTTGCAAGTATTGGAGGTGGGGGTTAACGTTCATTGATGGAAAAGTTTTAAAGGATCACGAGCGAACAAACTTTATGAGCGAAGCGAGTAAAGTTTGTGAGTGAGTGAATTAACATAATACAGTGATTACTGAACGAACGAGCGAACCTACGAGCGGAGCTAGTGAGTGAGTGACCTAATATAGTATGGAGATAACTGAACGAATGAGCTAACTTACGAGCGGAGCGAGTGAGTGAGTGAGTGAGTGAGTGAACTAACATAGTATGGAGATAACTGAACGAGTGAGTGAACTAACATAATTATAGAGATAACTGAACGAGTGGGTGAACTAATATAATTATAGAGATAACTGAACGAGTGAGTGAACTAACATAATTATAGAGATAACTGAACGAGTGAACAAACAATAATGAAAGTTCACTCACTCACTCGCTCCGCTCGTAAGTTCGCTCGTAAGTTCGCTCGTTCGTTCCGTTATCCCCATACTATGTTAGTTCACTTGAAATCCAATTCAGTGGTGCAAATGTACAGTGCAAAATGAGTTCATAATGAATACTGATAATTATGGGTTGGTGTAGTGAGAATGTGAAGAACACGAAATGAATGTGAATATGGAGATTGTGAAGAATACGAAACGAATTTGAATATGGTTCAGTATAAGCAATATCTAGTTGGCTCATCATGAGATGTTGGCATATTAGCTCAACATATTTGGTATGGTCAATATATCCAGTATAAACTTAATATTTGAAGATGAGATCAAGAGATGTTAACATTGAATTGACTCAATATGTCTCACAGGCTTTAAGTTAGTACCACATGGAATAGCTGTACAAAACGAGTGTACAATAGAAAGAGTGATGAATGGTAGGTATATGAACAGTGGTAGATATATGAACAGTGGTAGATATATGAACAGTGGTAGATATATGAACACTGGTAGGTATATATAGGTTATAGCATAGTATAAACTATAGTATGAGAGTTCCAATGCAATATGATTGGTGAAATGGTTTACAATATGATTGGTGAAATGGTGTACCGTTTGTCGCAGCCTCAAACGGTTATTGCGAGTTCCCGGTACATCTACAATGTCCACATGAATTAGAGATGAAAATCACTCACTAGTTCAGTCACTCACTCGTTCAGTCTCTACAGTTTTCAGTCTCACTCATTCAGCCTCTACAATGTTCAGTCTCACTCGTTCAGTCTCTACAATGTTCAGTCTCTCACTTCACTCTCTTCGCTCGTGAAGTTCGAAAAGGATGCTAATGACAAGCCCGTTCCTGTACACCACCAATTTTCATGCACTTATTCATTATCCCTATATAATTTGTTAACTCACCATTTGGGTTCTATTCAGCCCTATGAATAAAGACGTTCTACAAGGTAAAAATATGGATGGCCCTGTTTATTCGCACACCCAAAAGGGTCACACAACGTTTTTGCAGCAATTGAAATTACCCTTTTCACTTATCCTTTTCAGCTTTTCGCAACTTTTTGCAGAGCTTTTTGCATTTTTTATAAGTGAGTGGAGGAGAGGGAGGGAACA
The DNA here is from genome assembly GCA_030674215.1 of Kodamaea nitidulidarum. NCBI lineage: Eukaryota > Fungi > Ascomycota > Pichiomycetes > Serinales > Debaryomycetaceae > Kodamaea > Kodamaea nitidulidarum. Next base: position 49,124 of record JAJLWI010000065.1, on the reverse strand, counting down.
CACATATAGTATTTACAATTCCCACTTGACAAGCAGTATTTTAATCTCAACTCATTATAAGCTCTCGTCATCGCTGTATATTTTCGATTTGCTTGCTACCTTCCAGTTTACTCAGATCACCAGTATAATACTCATGAGCTCAGGTGTCAAGGGGCACTAACTGGGATATCGACGATAAGAGATTGGGCAACCGAAGTTCCCATAATAAATTGCAGTATCAACTTCTATAAGTTGCTGTATCCCCCATCAATCCACTTTCATTAGATCTAACACTCATCAATCTGGCGCTTTTCAACTCACGTACTCGTTATTTCCTTCCTTCTATCAACTCTGTAATCCCTTTCTCCTCTTTTCAACCATTTAAGAACATTCCAGCACTCTTACAGTTAGCATGGTATAATGAGTATGGCCGCAAAATAGTGAGCACAGTTGATTACGCAGTTTCCCAATCGGGAATTTTTCGCAGCCAGTGAAATGATGAAGGGCGCTCCTTCTGCTCTAACCCGAGCACCAGAGCTTCTGGTTATAGATAGATGGTGGGGTTCAACTCTTGTAATGACTTTAAATGACATAAGACATGTGAGAAAACACATAGATTGGATATGTAATATATTCGTAATGATGAACGTCTAAATTGGAACTTCACGAGCGAAGCGAGTGAAGTTAGTGATTGAGTACATAAAGTTAGTGAGCATAAAGTGAGCACAAAGTTAGTGAGCATAAAGTGAGCACAAAGTTAGTGAGCATAAAGTGAGCACAAAGTTAGTGAGCATAAAGTGAGCACATAAAGTTAAAGTCATTCTCACACTCACTTCACGAGTGAATACTTATTAAATCACTCTCACACTCACTTCACGAGTGAACACCTATTAAATCGCTCTCACAATCACTTCTTTCGCTTCGCTCGTGAAGTTCGTTGTTCGGCTACAAAAACAGTATATTTACCATCCCGGTTATCAGAGAGTGTTGGTAATAGTCAGCCAGCCAGCCAGCCAGCCAGCCAGTTAGTCAGCCAGTCAGGCATTTACCTACTCATTCACTCACTCACCCCCTCACTCGGTCAATTCGTTGAAAATACCTCTTCAGAGTGAAGAAACTCTCATTTCTGCCATCATATCGAACCTCGCTATATCAACTCTAGTCGGACCCCTTGATAATTCTCACACTATACCAGAAACACCGCTATTTCAGCCGTCAGTAGTCCTCATAATTTTCCTCCCCATCATGATTCGCGCCCAAGTGTTCTCACTTTCTTCACAATCTTAATCTTCATCACTTTTCAACGTATTAGTCTCTTACCATTTTGAGTAACTGTAGTCAATCACCATCTCGACCGACTTTCTTCAACATAGTACAATGCGATAACGTACCCAATTGATTCCGTTTTGGTACAAATACTAAAGTAAATTAGTACTCCGTATAATGTTAGTTTACTCGTTTACTCATCCTCTCACCGACTCACCGATTCACTCACCACCCACTTACCGACTCACTCACCCACTCACCGATTCACTCACCCACTTACCGACTCACTCATCCACTCACCCACTCACTTCACTCGCTTCGCTAATTTATAGGTTTCACAGAAGGAGATGGATGTTATACATGTTCTAAAATGAATAAAGAATTATCTTTTATTATAACTCAATCTGGTAAAGATATTAAAATCTTAAATTATATTAAATCTAAATTAAATATTGGTAATGTATGTATTATATGGACAAAGTCATGGTGTGGCCTAGAGTAACGCTTGTTGGTGCTTAGTTAGTACACAGACCGATCACGTACTGAAATCAACTTATGAAGCTAGTCTTACGGCGATTTCATCAATATACACAATATTCTGAACTCATTTGAACCACTTACTACGCCGATACTCACATATCCTCCGTTCATAAATCTTTCATGATGTATGTTCACCCACTCTATTGGTAAACATTGAATCGTTGAAAATGCCGCTGATATTTACTAAAGGTGTTTCTAAATCACTCAAACTGATAGTCATTCAAAACTCACCAAAACATATTCATCCGAACTTACTCATTTGATGAGGTCCATCGTAACGTAATGAAGTTTGTCAAATATATAATTGCTTTTCCTGAACATTTAACGAGGAATGTTTATGCTCATACTAATGATTTTACGAGATCAAATGATTACGCTCTTCCTAATCATTCAACTATACTCATCCTAATCTTTAAAGATGTCCATTCTTGACCATCCAAACCATACTCATTTTATAATACTGTTCTTTAATACTCGATATTTTGATATTTATCCAAATCACTCAATAAATCACTCACTCATTCTTTATGCCTCTAAAGACGACATCCAATTCTCGCTTAAACAATGCCAGTTCAGCCGCCAAAACGCATCAGCTCCATCCAGTGCGTAAGGCAGTGAGACAGTGAACTAACACACGGTGAGTGGGAAGACCGATTTATCCCTGTGTTCAGTCAGCAGGAAGTTGGCGACTAACTTTGTCAAGTGAGTAGGAAGTTGGTGGCTAACTTAGTTCAATTGGTCGGAAAGTGTCCTCTCATTAATCTAGTTCTGTCAGTTGCAAGTTGGTCGACTTAACAGTGTAAGTCAGAGAAGTCCACTCAGAAGCCTAGTTCAGTCAGTTGGAAGTTGATAGCTAATACAAAAGTTAGTCAATAGTTGGTCAATCCACCCACCTCCTAAGTTCAGCCAGCCACTCGCTTACTCGTGGAGATTGTCCTTACCACACTCTATAATACGTTTTACTCGTTCATCTCTCAATGTAAAGTTTGTCACTCACGAACTTTACTCGTTCATCTCTCAATGTAAAGTTTGTCACTAACGAACTTTACTCGTTCATCTCTCAATGTGAAGTTTGTCACTCACGAACTTCACTCGCTTTGCTTGTGAAATTCGCTCACTCGCTCAGTTATCTCTCCATAATGCTTGTTCACTCACTCGCTCGCTTGTAGTGTTGAGCGCTTATAATTGATTTGCCCATTCGCTTGATCGAGCATCAATGACTCCTCTTAGATTACTCACTATGTCCACTCGTTTTGATCGAAAGTTCGTAACTCGTGAAGCTTGCATCCTTCAGTAATCACTCCTATTGAGTCAATCACTAATTTAACCCACTTAACTCAGTCAGTCAGTTAGTCAGTACGGCATTCACAGACATTCACTTGACTCAGACATTCACTTGACTTAGACACTCACCTGACTTAGACATTCACCTGACTCAGTCAGTCAGTTAGTCAGTAAGGCATTCACAGACATTCACCTGACTTAGACATTCACTCAACTCCACTTTCTCCGCTCATGACGTTAGTTTACTCGTTCAATAATCATTCACTTAACTCATTCATTCACTAGACACGCACACACACGCACGTACCAATTTAATCTCTCCTCCGATGTAAGTTCACTCAAGAAGTTCGCTCAGTTAATGTTTTCTCTGATGTAGTTCACTCACTTCATGAGTGAAACAAGTCAAGTTCTTTTAGTAATCTCTCCCTAGATTTAGTTTACTCACTTCACTCCATTCGCTCGTGAAATTTGCTCAGTAATCTTTCCTCTGATAAAAGTTTACTCATCAAGTTCTTTCAGTATTCTCTCTGATGTAAGTTCACTCAAGAAGTTCGCTCAGTTAATGTTTTCTCTGACGTAATTCACTCATGAGTTCGCTCAGTTATATTCTCCTTTGATGTAGTTCACTGACTCCACCGTGAGTTCGTTCAGTTATATTCTCCTTTGATGTAGTTCACTCACTTCACTCATGAGTTCGCTCAGTTATATTGTCCGTTGATGTAGTTCACTCACTTCCTCGCTTCACTTATGAGTTCGCTCAGTTATATTCTCCTTTGATGTAGTTCACTCACTTCACTCGTGAAGTTCGTTCAGTTACCTCATAGTTGCTCCCTGATCGGCTCCTGACTCTGCAAATAATTATGATCCCCAATCCTCCGTGGCTTGATAAAATGCTGCAACAAAAACCCAACCGCCAAAACCAACGACAACACAGCAACAACCACATAAATCACACCCATGGCCATATTACGCCCTCCAAACGCGTTGTTGGTGGTAATTACCAACGACTTGGTCCCGCCAAATATCGAAACCGGGTAGTTCAATCCAATCGACACCTCATACATACCACTCAGCAAACTCGTGCTGGTGTTCTTACCATACAACTTGTAAAAGTTGGGCAATCCCGACGTGCGCATCCAGTTCTGTAAGTGCTCCATCTGCGACAAGTCCGGGAGGTTGGTGTCATTATACCCATCGGGGTAAAGCTTGTCCCAGTTTGGAGGAGGCACAATTTGGTCTGCAGTATACGAAGTCTTCTTGAACTTGTGCTTCCTGTCCGAGGTCCATGAGATCCCCGTGTGTGACATCACATAAGTCTCATTATTGTCACCCGTTCGAGCATTGAGAAGAACAGGGTCCAGAAACGTGTCGTTAAAAAAAGAGTTGGCAATAAGTCCACATGGATATATCACCTTATCACTATCACCGCGGTGCATCAACGGCTTGCAGTTGTCACTGAGCAGGCTGGGTGTGACTGCGATACCCTTCAACTGCTCGAGATCGTAGGAAATCACGTACTTACGGTGGTTCTGGTAGAAGTTGGTCAAGCGGTAGTAGAGGAAGATTGGTGGCTCGATGTCGTGGGGAACATTGAACTGAACACTGCATGTTTGTTGTAATTCATCTCCACTGGTATCATTGGTGATTTTCCACTGGAAGCCCGGGTTAACGTTGGCCTTTTTGAAGTGATATGCCGTGTACTTGGAAGGGACCTCAGAGTAAGTGTCGGAGGCGAGTTCTGCGCAGCGTGAGTAGTCGATGGTCAACATTTGGGTGTTGTAAGTGGTGTAAATGATTGCGATTCCGAGGGGTGTGAAGATCAATGCGATCACGAACAAGAGGGGGATCACCAGCAGTGGGGTGAGGATTGGTTGCCAGGCTTTCAAGCGCTGTTGGCGGAATGCTGTGTTGGGAGGTTTGCGGGATTTGTGAGTGCGAGGGGCGTTTTGGATGTCGTCATCGTCGTCTTCGGACGGTCTACGGCGGCGTAAGAAGTTCATAAATAAATAGAAATATAACTGAACGAATTTACGAGTGAAGCGAGTGAGTGAGTGAACAAACTGTATATAGAAATATAACTGAACGAATTCACGAGCAGAGCGAGTGAGTGAGTGAACTACATAAGAGGTGAATATAACTGACCGGATTCACGAGCAATGAGAGGAGAATATAACTGAGCGAATTCACGAGCAATGAGAGGAGAATATAACTGAGCGAATTCACGAGCAATGAGAGGATATATAACTGAGCGAATTCGCGAGCAGAGCGAGTGAGTGAGTGAACAAACCTTATATAGAAAAATAGATGACTGAACGAATCCACGAGCAGAGCGAGTGAGTTAACTAACCTTATATAGAAATATTGATGATTGATTCGCGAGTGAGTGAACAAATCTTATATAGAAATATTGATAACTAATGCGCGAGTGAGTGAGTGAACAAACCTTCTAGAGGGAAGAAACAGGGAAGAAATAGGGGAGAAATAGGGAAAGAAATGAGTGAATGGAGGAGTGAAGAAGAGAATGAGTGAAGGAGAGAATGTGTAACGAATGAATGAAAGAGGGAATGTGTCTTGAAAGAGGGAATGAGTCGCTCGTTCATATTTCTATAATCTAAGTTCACACACTCACTGATCTCTATAATCTAAGTTTTACTCACTCACCTCACTCGCTTCGCTCGTGGAGTAGATATGTTACTTGCAGTGGAGAATTATACTCAGTACTGTGTGGACTCCTCGGTTGAGATACTTCATCACTGTAGCGATTGTACTAGTGATTGTACTACGTTATTTAGTACGCAAAAAAGAGTTACTATAGTACTGAGCTGGCCAAGAATAATTTCATACAGTGTTCAGATTTTTAAAGGAAATCTATAATACTGAGTGACTTAACAAAGAATACTTCACTACAGTACTGATATGAATGAGCGAGTGAAACGAGTGAGTGAGTGAACATACATTATAGACATAACTTCGCTTTTAGTGTGAGTGTTTTAGATGTCTCAAGGATGAGAGGGTGAACGGACGGGCTTTACATGAGGGAGCCAAAAATACACCGTTATTATGAATGGCTGGTGGGTGAATACTGAATAACTTTAACTTCTAAATGAACTTCTGATTTTTGAAGGAAATCTACTATACTCACTGACTTAACAAAGAATGACTTCACTATAGTACTATTCAGGTTTTTAAAGGAAATTTATTACTATAAACTCACTGACCTTGTCAGTTCGTGAAATACACAATTATATAGTACTAACTTTTCCAAAAAAAATTCTATTACTATAAACTCACTGACATTGTCAGTTCGTGAAAATAAGTGTGCTTATAGTAGCACTCACTGACTTTGTCAGTTCGTGAAAATAAGTATGCTTACACTAGCACTCACTGGCTTCGTCAGTTCGTGAACATAAGTCAGCTATTCCCTCCCCTTCTTCTTCAAAACCTTATCCTTCTTCACATCCTTAAACTTCTTAAAGTTCTGTGCATACCCCCCCTTAAACCCATTATACCCAAAGTTGTTCTTGGACTCACGCGGCTCCAAAGTAAACGTAACACCATCAATCGTACCCTCCTTTGCCGCAATGGCCTTCTCCTGCCCCTCCGCAGTCACAAACTCCACTAATGCAATTTTGTCGCTCTTGTTGAAAACCTTCACCGCACCAAAGTGCTTGGAAAGATACGCACTAACCTTCTCCGACTCCAAAGGCCCCACTCCACGCATGTAGATTGGGTAGAATCCCTCGCCCTTGCCCTTCCCGTTCGGCTTGGCCGCAGCAGCGGGCTTCTTCACCGGCTTGGGCACAGGCGCCTTGATCGGAGTCACTGGCTTATTAGCAGATTGCGAAGCCAAAGCAGCCCATGAAATAGGCGCATTGGAACCAACAGAAGATGGTGCCGTTGAGGTGTTGGATGAAGGTCCCGGAGACGAATCCACTGAGGTATTTGGGGTGTCTGCCTCGGGCCTAGGCTCACCAGTAGCCTTCGATTCGGTTTCTTTGATAGGTGGTGCGGAAGCCTCCTTTGGAGAAGCTTTTGCTGCCTCTTTGACCTCTTTGGGCTTGGGTGTTTGGGCCTTGGGCTTTTCAGGCTTGTCCTCTTCTTTCTTAACAGGTTCTTGCTTTTCAACTTTTTCTGTCTTTTCAACCTTTTCAACCTTTTCAACCTTTTCGACCTTTCCAACCTTTTCAACCTTTTCTGTCTTTTCTGTCTTTTCCATCTTTTCTGTCATTTCCGTCATCTCAGGCTTGAACTCCTCGTAGTCAACGAAGCGCAAGACATCGTTGGCTACATCAAAAGAGTTTTCCTTCTTTCCCGGGGTCAACAAGAAAGTTTGCGTGAATTGGTAATATGGGGAGTCATTTGTGGACCATTCTCCAAAAGCCACAATCAAGATGTTCTTCTGCAACGACACCTCGAAAGCGGCAGAAGTGATGATGATGCGGTTCTTGGCCGACTTCAAGTCGTCCAGAGCAAAGCGTGCCTTGATTGCCTCGGTTCCTTGTGCTTTGTGGATGACTTTTCCTGCTTTGGATGGAAATCCGGCATGGCTGATTGCTGCGTTCAGTTGGTAGATGCGGTAGATTGCATCGACGTTGTTGTTGTAGAAATCGTAGTACGAGTTGATGAAGTACCATCCGATTGACGCTGCGCGTTCTTCAGAGAGCTCGTTGGTAGCGGGTGCTGCCTTGGATGCTTGAGTGGTCATGATGAAAATTTGGACGAAAAATGAATATGCTGGGTTTAAATCGATTGCAAAATGAAATTTTGTTATGCTGGCGAACTTCACGAACGAACTTCACGAACGAACTTCACGAGCAAAGCGAGTGAAGTGAGTGAGTGAGTGAGTTAACATATATTTAGTGAGTGAGTGAGTTAACATATATTTAGTGAGTGAGTGAGTTATCATATATTTAGTGAGTGAGTGAGTTAACATATATTTAGTGAGTGAGTGAGTTAACATATATTTAGTGAGTGAGTGAGTGAACATATATTTAGTGAGTGAGTGAGTGAGTGAACATATAACTTTAATGATTGAGTTAAATGTGGTAAAAATCGACTTAATGCAAAGATCGACTTAATGTAATAAAGATCGACTGAATGGAGATTGAACACCAACTTGAATGTAATTAAAGATTTACTTACATGTGATAAAGATCGACCGAATTCTTGATTAACTATATATATCAACTGAAGTTAATATCGACTGAGTTAACGAACTGACAGCAATCAATTGCGATCAAATGATATACTAGTATCAATCTGTTTCCATGGTAATCAAGCCATTATAGTCATTCAGGTCTAATAGAATACTATTTATTTAACGTCGATGCTAAATCACTGTATCTTGTGTTCGGAAACGGTGTCACTAGATGAAACACTTATTGTGTTGAAGTGTCTGCTACTGTATTGTACTTTATCGAGTCACTGTTACTGTATTGTACTTTTTTGAGTCACTGTTACTGTATTATACTTTATTGAAGTCGCTCTGTGATGCTGGATTCACATCACTATGTATTAGTGTATAATATCACTATCATCCATTTATTATAGTAACATCTATGCCCTTATTGAAATATCTGTCTTTATCGATACCACTATCATCCACTTATTAAAAGTTTACTCTTCACTCGCTTCACTCGCTTCGCTCGTGAAGTCTCACATACTCAGAAAATTGTATATATGACTCACTCAGAAATCTGTGTATATGGTATAAGTTCACTCACTCAGAAATCTGTATATATGAAGAAAGTTCACTCACTCACTCACCTCACTCGATCCGCTCATTCAGTTCGCACTAGTGCTCTCTCATGTCAAGCGCAACCCACCCACAGTATTCCTCAAAACATCATTAATCTTTATATTGTTTGTTCACCCATTCACTCACTTCGCTTGTGTTATGCTCGGTAAGTTATCTCTATATAATGTGAATTCACTCACCCATCCACTCACTTTGCTCGTGAATTCGTTACAATCTTTCGTGTATAGCTATTTGGTTGTTTGCCTGTACACCTAGTGGCTGCAAATTTTTTTCTAGCAACTTTGCTTGGTTGCAAAATACTTTGCACCTTAAGAGTATATGACAGGTGGGTAATATATCTACGAACAAGAGGATCAAATGTGCTTTTGAAGATGTAATATTCGTATTTAGAGAAGAAGTGTGTGTTAAATTTTCACTATAGAACATCATAACTGTGAAAACAAGAGCACTACGGAGAGGTTTTCACTATATCATCATAACTGTGAAAACAAGAGCACTACGGAGAGGTTTTCATGAGCGAACCGTCCAAACCAAAGATATTGACAATTGCTTCTGCTCATGATCCACAATTATGTAGTATTTGATTTCTCAAAATTTTTGTGTTCCGTAAACTAATGGAATGTGATCGTAAGTTACACTCTACATGTTCCAGTGATAACGGCCTTCATTCGCTCCGCTCATGAAGTGAGTGAGTTAAGAATTAAGTGAGTATGATAGTGACTGGATAAGTAAGTGAGTAAGTGAGTGAGTCAACAATTAAGTGAGTAAGTAAGTGATTGAATAAGTGATTGAATAAGTAGGTGATTGAATAAGTGACTGAATAATTAAGTGATTGGATAAGTGATTGAATAAGTGATTGAATAAGTAAGTGACTGAATAAGTGACTGAATAAGTAAGTGATTGAATAAGTGACTGAATAATTAAGTGAATGAGTTTATATTGCACTGTTCCAATCTTTGATCCCAAGTTCCAATGTTGATTTTATATTGCACTGTTCTAATGTTTAATCTTCTCATGTTCACGTTCCAATGTTTAATCTTCTCTTGTTCACTTTCCAAAGCTGAAACTTTTCATGTCACCAACTCAACATTAAAGTCGCGATATTATCAAAAGGTTGGGATGAGGAACATCCCCCGACACAAACTAAATATCGCCTCTTTAAAATCAGCTAGAAACAGTGATGATTTCTGCTCTCGAACTTCAGTTGAATGGTAAACAAAATATATGCACTAGCTTTAATAAAGTATTGTCCCTAGCAAAGAAAACTTAACTCGCTTCGCTCGTTAAGTGAGTAAGTGTACTTCCAGTGTCAATATACCGCTTCTTATACGATACTCATATAACTCTCTACTCTGAATCATACGCAACCAGTTTCTTCTTATGTACATTCAAACTAGCGAATTCAGAAACAAAACATGGCTACAAAATCGACTAGCTAATTGATCACTTCCACTTCACATCTAATGAAGTGGATCTGGTCTAGTACGTTAGGTCTAACAACCTCTTATGATCTCAGTTCAACACTCATGTTGTCTTCACCTCATCACCCATGTTATCTTAACCTCCAGTAAACACCCGTTATCTTAACCTCCAGTAAACACCCATGTTGTCTTACATCAGACACCCTTTATTCTTTTGTTACCCTTCCCCATCACCTTTTCTTCAAGTTTACCATCACCTCCATTCACCACTTCTCACCCTCCCCTTACTGACATTCCCTCAACAACTCCTCCAATATCTTGTTCTCAAGATCACCCTTGTTACTAACACCCTTGAAGCTCTTCACACCCATCCTACGCAAGACCTCAATCGTCTTGTCCCTAGGAAATCCCATGTTCTCAAACTGCGAAACAATAGCATCGTCTATGCCATACAACGCCGAGTCGCTCAACTCCGTCTTAGATCCATCGTCACTAGCATAGATCTTGGTCCAGTACGCAGCAGTCTCGTCAAATCCAGCACGGTTCGATAAGAAGTGCTTTGCTACCTCGGCATCCTGAGGATCATTTGGCTCAGGTGACTGCAATAACGACTGCAAAGAAATCAAGGACGACTTCAATGTCAAGATCGGAGTCCACGCGTCCTTCAATATGTCAAGACAGATCGCTCCCGTGACGGAAGAGATGTTGGGGTGGTAGATCTTGGTGGCAAACTTCATAATCGGCGGCTTGAACGGATACTCGTTGGGAATGTTGATGTCAACCTGAAACACACCTCCCTCATATGGAGTTCCTGGAGGACCTGAAAAGTAGCCGGTTAATCTGGTCAAGTCGTTCTCGTTGTTCAACTTCAAGAACACCCCTGATTGTGAGTCTTGGCGGCATTCTTCCAATTCTTTGGCGATTCTCTTGACTCTGGACATGATAAAAGATCTGTTGTAGATTTTTGAGTTTTTATTGCTGGAGCGAGCGAACAAACTTCACGAGCGAACGAGCGAACGAACTTCACGAGCGAAGCGAGTGAAGTGAGTGAGTGATTGAGTGAATAAACATAACTAGCGAAGCGAAAGAGTGAGTGAATAAACATAACTAGCGAAGCGAGTGAGTAAATTTACCTTAGCTTAAACAAACTTAATGAGTAATTTACCTTAACTTAACAAACTTAATGAGTAATTTACCTTAGCTTAAACAAACTTAATGAGTGAGTGACTAAAATACTTTACTTCATTGAACCAACTGAACGAGTAATTTACCTCAGTTTATTGAACAAACTGAGTGATCATTTACCTTCCTTTTATTGAACAAACTGAGACTATGAGGAAACCTTATTTTATTAATTAAGAATGATTTAGCCATTCATTTACACTGGACTTTTCCCATATTCTCAAGACCCAATACTCTTCACCTCCCTTTAGGTTTCACTATATCCCCCCACCTAAAGCTCTTATACTCAATGTTAACAAAGATACAACAACGGCTCTCATCACACTATCTTTGAAACGCTTCGCGAACCCCTAACCTACTTCATGATATCTTGGACTACACTTGATCCCCAACAGCTACTGCCTTCAACAGATAATCTTTACCTTTTTTCCAGGTTCAGTGGATTTCCATATGATCTTTTTGCAGACTCATTTAATTGTGGCAGTAAGGGGTGAGTTTGTAGGGTGTCAACTTGGGAAAGTTTCAACCTACGTAAAGTCTGCAATACGCGAAAGTTCTTCAATCTGACCTTACATCTTATTACTTCATTAAGTACGGTCAAACTTAGCAATTTTGAAGAGCAGTTGGACTAATTTTATCTGTTTGCAATACACCTGAACTGAACGAGCGAACGAACTTCACGAGCGAAGCGAGTGAACTGAGTGAACTGACATTATTTGAGGAGTCAACTTCACCACCCAGCTTCGCTCGTGAAGTTCAAAGGAATTTGCAACATGAGTTCGTATCACTTACTCTCATTTAATAGTATTCATTAACTCACTCACTCAAACATCACTCGCTCATTCTTACATAACTCACTCACTCACTCACTCACTCACTCACTCACTCACTCACTCACTCACTCACTCGCTCACTCACATACTCGCTTCGCTCGTGAATTCGTTGCAACATGTAGTCTAAAGGAAAACGTAACTGTATAGACCACTAACACCAAACGATATATACAAATTTTGTACACTGCGCTACTTTTCGAAAAAGTGCATTACTACGTAACTATTGTCTGGTTCATGAATACTTTGCAGCTGTTACTCAAGAATACTAACATTCCTAGACCTTGAAATTTTTCTTGACCTAATTTGTACAATCTGCCTATTTTCGAAGCTAGTGAGTTTAAGTTTTCTCTATTAACTGTAAGTTCACTCGTGAAGTTCGCTCACTCGTTCAGTTATTTCTAATGGACGTAAGTTTGCTCACTCATTCAGTTTAATTTAGTTAGTAAGATATCACCTTCTGTCCGTCCACTATAAAATTCATACATTGTAATCACTTGATAACTGTGTAATTGTTCTATCACCCACTTATACACTGTAATCACTTGATAACTGTGTAATTGTTCTATCACCCACTTATACATTGTAATCACTTGATAACTGTGTAATTGTTCTATTACCCACTTATACATTCTAGCTAACAAGACTAATCAGCCCTACCCCTTGGTCACATACTCAGTTCACTTCAGTGGAACCCTTGACATTCTGTGCCAACGCATCAAAGATCACCTTGAACCTAGGCTCAGCATTCTTCACAAACGGAATCTGGAAAAACCTCAAGTCTTCATTCTTGATCAATTCAATGAACACTATCGATAAACCCCATGGATGTGGCTTGTTGGCAATGATCCGCTCCAACAACACACGTGTGATCAACTCCTGGATCTCCAAGTGCATAGATGCACCCCCGTTCCAAATCGTGTTGTTGGTAAAGAACAACAATACAACACTAACGAACCAGTGCGTGTGGCTGTTTGGATATCTCAATTGGTTGGTGATGGCGTTGATCAAGTGGTATCTGAACTCCAACGAACCGTGATTCATCAAGTCTACCAAGAGCGACACCTGCGAAGACTTGGTATTGAAACCACGCGCACTGTTCGGCGCGTTGTCAACAATCGCAGACATACCCACGTGCAACACCAATGCATTGACCAACTTGACATTATAGTGCACAGTATCAATGCTAAAGTCTTGCACCTCCTTAGGGTGGTTCAACTTCATTCCACTATAAATAGTGCGCATCAACGCAGGTGCGGGAATTCTCAAGTAATTCTCCAAGGGCTTCTTCAACCCTACCTTTGCCAAATCGTCCACAGGCTTGTATGCCACCACTGGAGCATCGTTCACTTCTGGCAACCGGTTCACCTTCAAACCCTGCGTGAATGGATCAGTCACATAGACATCCCGCGGTGTTGCAGACAATACAATGTTGCGCAACTGAACGTAATTTGCAGGAATGGCGCAAGTCAACTGGTAATGACACTGAACAAAAAATTCGGGGTAGTCGTGGTGCAAACCAATAAAGAGACGATTGATTGCTCTAAAAATGACATTAATCACGTCATTGTGAACGTTCTTGGAGTAGACACACTGGAACTTCAACAATGCAGTAAGCAAACGTGCGACGGTGATATACCCTGCGTTTTCTGGAAGCTCCAAAAGGTTTGGCAAGAGCAACCGGTGGCCAACCAAAGAGACCCATGCAAACGTGAAACCAGGGAAGATAAGCGGCTGCAAAGCAATGAGCGTATCTCCGATTAATTGGTAAAAATCGACATCAACACTAGCGGTAGCCGTTTCGTCAAGCACCAGTGCATCGCTCCAGCTGGCCAACAAGGAGGAGAAAAACCTAAAGTAGGCGCGTTCATTCCATTGTCTGGCAGCTTCGTGGTCGTTCGTCAATGCTAAAATCACAATGCTGATAATCTTCTTCATGTACTCAACACCCAGCTTCTTGTCTTCAAAGTTCAAAACAATCTTGACAATCAACATGGCCAACGTATCAACAGCTAAGTAAGTTTCGTGCTGTGTCCTTGCGCGTAACTCGTGTTCAGTGCTAAACGCAGTAACAGCAATTTCAATAGAAGCTTTGAAGAATGTGCTGAAATACTCCGTGTTGGTCAAAATTTCCGTATCAAGAAGGCGAGCGATGAATTGCTCTTGTAACTTGTCGGTATTTTCTCCATGTGTCACGAGCTTGACCCATTCAGCAAAAACATAACCTAATTGGTAGTATAATTGGTTACTTTCAACCTTTCCTTCGTTCAACAAAGCAAACAACTTGTCACGTGCTTCGCGGGCCAACTTGTGCTCTTCAGTAGCACCATCACCAGCATATTGCGATAAAACATTCAACGTCAAGCCAAACTCACTACGAAGTGCAATTGGTCTGAGCTCCTTGGAGCTGTAAACTGCATACAATAAGTTTGAGGCGAACTTGACGACCACTGGGTTCTGGGACTCAGCCACAAGCTTGCTCAACGAATCATCCAACTTGATGGGCAGCACCAACTGCACTTTCAACAAAGAGTAGATAACGGAAACATTGAATTTGCGCTGGTCAGATGACTGCACAAGCCACCAAGTGACGTCCTTTGCTGTAGATGGCGAGAACTCGCACAACTTGTCCAAAATAACCACGTAGATTTCATTACTCATGGGGTTTTCATTAACCTGAGTAAAGAGACAGTTCACAGCGTATTGAGCGGCTTTCAATAACAACTCAGGGAACTTCAAAGCATTGCTCTGAGCAATTGCCAATGCCTGACTTAAAACTGCGGTGATAGGGTGAGCCAGCTCAAGGTTCGTCAATTTGGTCTCCGAAACCTCAGACAACAATTCAATAGCCTTATCGCAATGCTGGGTGAAAGCATTGAACAATTTCTCAAAGGAAATTTCCTCCTCTGGGATTACGACCTGCGAATTAATCTTTTCAGGTATAGGGGCATGCGTTTGTGGAACTTGTGCTGCTTCTGGTCTCACAATTGGTGCGTGTGATCCAAAAGTTTCGTATATCAGAAGCTGCTGCGCAGTCAAACCATTGAAACTCAAGCCAAGTGGCTCTGGCAAATTCAAAGCATATTCAGATGCACCTGGTTCAAGGTAACGCTCGCTCGATTTATGCTGCTCACGAGCACGAACGTAAACCTGCATCTTTTCGTCAATCATTTCGCTAATGTTGTCGGCTGCAATGCGGTCCACGATATCGACGCACAACTGAACGTTTGCCTGGATAGCTGTGCTCAACTCAGCCAATGGGACATCAATAGGGTTTGCACTCAAGATTTGCAACATGGTGGCCTCGATTGTCTCCGATAAAAGCTTGCGCCCACTAGACGCAACCATCACCCGCGACAACTGAAGAGCCATGTTTTGATAACTCTTGCGAAACTTGAGAGGGTCTTTTTCTGTTGCAAAGTCCTTCTTGATAAGAGCCTCTGTTGTCACTAAAACAGCTTCAGAAACACGAGTCAAAATAGGAATGGCACACTCACGCACAGAGCGGGCCAAAGAAGCCTGGAAAGCTCTTCTCAAGTTGGCATTCTGAGTGAAAATACTGTTTCCATTCAATGAACTGAAAGAGGTGTCCAAATTCTGCTCGCCAGCTTGTTGGGGCTGCTGAGGCTGCTGGTGTTGCAAAACTGGGGGATGCAAAATCTCACGATTTTCAACACCTGGCATCTCTGGCATTGATGCGCGTGGAAATGTTCTCGCAAGCGCATCAATTGGTTCCGATGCCTCCAACGCCATTCCTGCCAAGTCGTTGGCTAACGACACGGTCTCGGGATGTATACCGAACATTGCTGCGAGAGCAGCGGGACTCGGATTGTGACTTCTCACCAAAGTCAGTGGCTCGACGTCTTTCACTGTCAAGCCAAAAGCTCCCAACAAAACTTCAATTTCAAACTTCAAAGTAAGACTCAAATCGGCACATTCATAGAGCTCAATTAAAACCTTTATAACACCCAAAACCCATGGGTTCGGTGGCCTGAAAATCTTGGAATATTTTGCTTGGTCCAAAATTTTACAAACGAATGGAATAATCAATGGTAAGGTCTTGAAATCAAACGCTTCGACAAGCAAAAACTTCAAAGCAATTTGATCTCTTCTCAAAGCCACATCGTTTGCTAAAGTAATCTTTCCAAGCCACGCTCCCAAGTTCTTGATCTGGTTCTTTTCAGTACTTGATTCTTTGTAGTTCCTAATAAGCCTTTCAACTTCCTTCAAAGAAACATTCAAAACATATTCAAACAAGATAGCGTTGTCCAAAGACTTCACCAAGTTGGCATATAACTCGTGGTTATTTGGTTCTGCCTTGGCTCTGTCAACAACCAAATAGTTTGCAAACCAAAGGAAGTGACTTTCAGTTAACAAATCCTGAATCTCGTTGTTCTTCACATTTGCTTCAGTTAAGTTGTTAACAGTGAAAAGAATCTTGTCCTCGAGATTCTCCTTGGGCTCCACTTGGTTGACATACCCAATTTTCCTATCTGTAACTGTGATGGACTGATACTTGGGGCCAGTGACCTCGGGAGGTGGAGGTACCACTGGAGCAGAGCAAGGAATCCCATTCGCGGCATCTTTCACGATTTGGTAAATCTTTGCGTGGCTCGGCAATGAACGACATTCTAAAAGATGCTTACAGTACATCGGGTACTCATGCAACCTAGATTTAAAGTTGTACAAGGACTGTACTGCGAACTTAAATAATGGAGAGTCTTGTGGTTGGTTACACGACTCCCAAATGAAGTTCAACGCGACAGTCAATGTAGTGCCTTGAATCAAGTCCTTCTCCAATAAGGCACCAAAGAGCAATGACGTTGATGCCAAAGCAGACAACGGATATTCGGAAAAGAATCTGTATTCATCAAGCAATGAGTGGATCATGCACGCAAAAACATCCTGTTTGTGCGGCTCATCGCTTGACTTCATGTTGATTAACATGTCAACAATTTCTTTTATCTCGACTTCCTTGTTGTACATTTTCGAGTAGTAAGCCTTCATTTCACTCTCCACATTTGGAGGGAAAAAATTGGAAATCTCTGCATTGGACAAAATTGCATTGTCATGACCATTTCCAAAGTTGATTAATCTGGGATAGGTTGTCAACAACAAGAGCTGAAGATTTTGTAATTTGTTCAAATCAATCAAACCCTTACTTGACTTGATCTTTTCTAAAAAAAAATACACATCGGGTATCTTTAAGATCCGATAGTGTCCACTGGTGAGCCCAGGTATGCCCTCCTGTCCTTTTTCAAAGTCTTTGTGTGCTCTTTCGTCCAAGGCTTCTACCAAGGCATGTGTAAAAGCAACTTTGTGTTGAAGATCTCTCAATTTGGCATCCACTATAGGCTTGTAATCGAATCCGTGAAGGGACGACTCGATCAAGAAGCTTGCGTAAAGTTTAATGTTAGTATTCCACAAACCATTCAATAATTCGGGAATTAAGCCCACTTGAGATGCATAGTACAGAACCTTGCTCACACACTCCGTAGTCTGTCTCTTTGCGCAGAAATCAATCAACTTCGCTATAGCCGTTTGGACATCCAATTCTTTGAACGATTTCAAGACTTTCGGCATAGCCGCACTATCGTTCTCCAACAATAATGCAAACAAAGTATCAATCAAATCTGCAATGAACTGCGTCTTCTCTGGCATGGTCAAGGCAGCAAAAATCAAGTACTCAGGGAACACTCTATAATCATGTTCAAAAACTTGATTCAAGTATGCATTGAGCTTATGGTCCTGCTCGCTCAATTGTTGTTGTTGCTGCCCCTGCTGCTGTATCTTTGTCAAGACGTGCAACTCCAACTTACCCACGTTGACAAACTTCAAAATGTTTCTACGTGGTTGAGGTTGACCAGGTGCGACCACAACATTTTTTTCCTCGTTAGCCTCTTCCTCGAA
The DNA here is from genome assembly GCA_030674215.1 of Kodamaea nitidulidarum. Classification (NCBI taxonomy): domain Eukaryota; kingdom Fungi; phylum Ascomycota; class Pichiomycetes; order Serinales; family Debaryomycetaceae; genus Kodamaea; species Kodamaea nitidulidarum. The sequence continues at coordinate 30,954 of JAJLWI010000065.1, read as the reverse complement.
ACACAACGTTAAATTCTTAGATGCGCTAATATCATATCCTCCTTGTGCAGGATCCACAGTTTGCAAAATGTATAACAAAGTTTTGCTAAACCACCATTCATAATTCAAAAAGATATCGATGACACCTGGTTTGAAATCCAATGAGGAGAGAAACTGTGTTATGCTGCCCGCGGTAGGCTGGATATTCCTCTGGGCCGAGTCAAACAAGTTCTCATGCACATGTGAAAAGACCAGGTACCAATTTACTGTGAATTTGGATTGCTGTTCGATGAAACGGAAACTAGCTTGTAGTTGGGCACCTTTAGCATTTGCCTCCGGTAAATTTGCAGCCATTGTTAAACCGTTGGATAAACCTTGTGAAGAGGGAATCAATATTTCCGACAAAATAAGTGCAATACTTTGGTCTATTTCATTTGGTTTAATTTGTAAGAGGCTGGGAAGCAACTTCTCTGGTAGCAAGTTCTCTGGGCCAACCTCCATTAAAAGTTCTTTGAACGACATGTTTAATATGTTGCGAAAAAAACGGTTGATGGGTTCGATGTTCGACTCGAATGCTTTCAACGAGCTTAAGGTTAAAAGTTTTTGGACGAAGGGGAAAAACGGTGTGTTAAGGATACAATCTAAAAGAATATCCCAGTTGTAGTTTTTCGGAAACTGGCAAGTTCTGATGTGGTTCAATAAAAGAAACGAGTTCTGTTGAATGAATCCCTTAACGACGTAACTTTGTGAGTGGAACTTGATTAAAAGGATAAGTGATAAGATAGTATCGCAAGTGAACTTAGTGACGAAGACGATACTATTGAAGTATGGGTCGTCTTGGACGGTTTCGTTGAAAAAGTCTTCTAAAGGCTCAAAAAAGATTTCAAGGTTGTTGAGGTCTTTTGCTATAATATCAATCTCCTTCTTGAGAATACGCTCTACTGGATTGAGTTGTTTGAGTTGCTCTTTAGCGTGTTCGGGGTCGAATTTAGAAAAGGAGACGTAGTTCAAAAGTAGCTTGTAGTAGCTGCTAAGGAAAACGTGGTTATTCTTTTGCTGATCGACAATGAATCTAATCTGCTTGTAGTGAGATTCAAAGTTTTCTGATGTTAATGTGGTAACTAAGATTGAGATTTGATTTAAGCAAACCTTGGTTAATTCGGCGTTGAAGGGCTTCTTGTTCTTGGAAGATCTTTTCGTGGTTGGTTGGTTCCGTGATGCTTCGTCGTGATGGCCCTCTGGGCGGTCTGATGTTATTGAAGACACGACTGTTTTTGAAAGTACGTTTGATATTTGTTTCGCTTTGGTGAACGATTTAATACATCAAAGGGAAACTAAATGCAAACAATCAACGTATCTGTGTGTGATTTCGTGTCAATAGGACAAAAATGTAGACTGCTCTAGTAAATTTGATAAATTGATGTGTTTCGTGGTGTCAGATCTAATCAGTAGTCTGGACACAGTCTTATTGGACTTCAGGTGAGCGTGTAAGTATATGGTCGGAATATTTGGCCACCAAAAAAAATTTGTGCTGGGGAATAATATTACCCGGACAAATCTTTTAGAAGGTAGTCACCTGGGAAACGGATCAAGGCAGTGTAGGTTGTGAATTGGTCTACTGGGCTATGTTCATGAGAAAAGTAAATGAAATTTCCTCAGTATTACATCTTCGATTAAATTAGTAGTTGTGACTATACATAGTCCTCGTAAACACTTCCCATTACTCTTTACATCGTTTCTACTATACTTTTCCATAATTCGTCCAATTCCCAATATAACATTTACACATCCACAAGCTTCGATATCTGACTCTTCAAGAGGCGCGTCTCTTCTGACTCTTCTCCAAGAAGAATGTATGCCTTCATAAGCAAAACCTTCATTGTTTCTTTTTCCACATCAACGTCTTCTTCAATGATCTTGTCGCCCAGGATCTTCAGATTTGAAACAGACTTGTTCAAACCCGGGAACTTCAAGTAGTCACTAAACAGGGCACTCTTGCCGTTGTCCTGCAGCGACATTTCACTAATATCCGAGTATATGGAATCCAACTCTGAAGTCGTTGCACGTTTGGAATGCGAAAAGACCGAGAATGTAGATCTGCTGGCCAGTGCACTATCAGACGTATCCTTGAAGGAAGACGTCGAGGCCGGTTGTGGGGTAATCAAAGATAAGTTCTTGATTTTATCAACAAGACTGACGCCAGCGGGGCTGGTGTGTGTGTGTGTTTTTTCTGTGTAGACCGACTCTGTCTCGCAGGCGTCAGTGATAAAGAGAGAATCGTCCCAGCTAAGCAACAAGTCACCAAAGAACAAGTCAAGATCATTGATGACATTGCCCCATTTCGACTCGTTGAGCATGTGTTGATAAATGACCTCCTCGTCGCCCTTTTGTAAACTCATCAAAATGGGCTTGTTGACAATCAAAAGGCCAAGGGATATCTTGAAAAGACCAGTTTTCCAGCCCTGCATCATGCAAAAGTCCATGCTTCTGTTCACGATAGACAAGTCTGGTGAGTGTGAGGACACAAAAGACATCCACCATTGGTACAAAAATGCCTGCAGCTCGACAAATGATGTCAAGTGCTCATATAACTCAACATCAACAGCCTTGAGTATGCCCAAGAATTCATCGTGCCACTGCTGAAGGGTATCAGACATGGTGGAAGCAGTGAAGATGTCGCGCAACTCGTACTCAGACTCCATGATGGAAATGAGGCAGTGGAAAGTGAGCTCGCTGTCGCCATGGAAGTGGTAACATAAGACACCAACCAAGAAGAGCAAGCCTTGGCAGTAGCCCAACTCGGCATCGTAGTTAGCGTACACATTCAAGACGGTAGACAAGCTGTTGATGGTTTCTTCTTGCTCAAAGAACGCCACCATGGGGAATGTTCTTTTCAAGTCCTTGCTAATTTGCTCGGATATTTCAGAACTGTACGAATGCTGGAAGTTGTTGAAAACAAGATTCGAGGTCTCGGGGATTTTGTTGGCGTTCAACAAGAAAAGCTTCTTCCAAGCCAAAGACCTCAATTGGTTTGGTATACCCTGTCTCAAACACAAGAACTCCGTGTAGTTTGGAAGGGTGTTGATGGTTCTGGTGGGGTTGTTAAGAAGTGCCATCCAATAAGACCTCTCGAGCTTGGAGCAAACTGCGGATTTGGACTCGACAAAAGACTTGCAGCATGACTGGTAACACAGCTCATCGCAGTGGAGCGAGCGTCCACACTTTGAGCATGTAGCAAACTCGTCTTTAGAAAATTTGTAGTCATGGAACAATTTGTCAAAGTCATCTGCTGTGAACTCTTCAACAGTAGTGTTTTCGTCGTTCTCATAGTAAGCTCCTCTAGCACATTCAATCTTGAGGGCGAGGTTCTGCAATAAAGCACGGTTGCCCGAAGCAGAGGTCAGTCTGAGCGACTCCTCAAACTCCAAAAGCGACTCGTAATCAATACTCATATGTAGTAGTTAAAAGAATGTAGGTAGTTGGAAGCGTTTCGGATATATATCACAAACGCTGGATCGGTATTAATCTAGAAAGAGTGTAGATAGTTGGAGATACCGTCAAATGAATGTAGTGAGGTAGGAAATACCGCTAAAGGAAAGGATTGTAGTTGGTGTTAACTTAAATAGGAGATCGGTTTTGTTGTCTACATTTTTGCAGCGGAAATCCAAAAGGGGGTTTCTGTTTTAGGAAAGCATTTGAGGGCCGTGCACATAACCTAGTGAAACGGAGAAAGTTTCGTGTACATTAGGACCCAACAACAATAGGCTGATGCTGGAGGGTAGTCTACAGGTCTGTGAGACTGTGCTACTTGGATTGTGTAGGGCAAGCTGGCATTTCAACTAACATGATCACGCCACGATGCTCTCTTTGCACAACCTATTGTTTGTTTTTCATTCGTGTACTTTTGTACACAAAGGCGGAAGGAGTTATTTTGTTTGTAAAAGGAACTCACCCAGCATAACATGTGATGCTGGTCACATGACATACCTCAGCTGATATTGTGGGGATGTGATGTCACTGATGACGCACGTGCTCTAAAGCAGCCAGCCAATGTTTATGATGTGACTATCGTGAGTTTGTGTACACGTGACTTATACCAACCAGACATCATTTAGTTTCCTCTCTGTAATGTTTACTCACTGAATTGTGTTAATTCAGCCAAGTTTGTTGATTTGCTTATCACTCACTCGTTCAGTACGGTTCATCGTTAATTTATGTCTCATTTCATTATATTTTACTTACTCGTTCAACACGGTTTCTTCTTAATTTATGTCTCATTTCAATATTTATTTACTCACTCACTCACTCACTCACTCACTTCACTCGCTTCGCTCGTTCAGTTCGTTCGCTCGTTCAGTTCGTTCGTTCGTTCGTTCGTTCGTTCGCTTTATACACGTGATTTAGTTTAATCAATTGTAATGTCATGTGTCTTTTTACACGTGCCCTCATCGACATTTGAATCATGGTATACTACTTCAAGGCGAAAGCCGCGTCCGAAATGGACGAGTTTGGTGGTGCTGGAGAGGAGGCTGTGATCTACATGGGTAGGGACAAGTTCGAAAACGATCCACTTATCAAACACTCCAATCCCAAGAACATATGGTTTCATGTTGACAATCACTCGTCTGCTCACTTGTACTTGCAACTTACGGAAGAACAGTTGGTTTCGTTCACTCATTTCTCTTCGTTCCAGATCAACCCCGATATTCTCGACCAGATTGCACAACTCACCAAGGCCAATTCCATCAAAGGCAACAAGCTCAACAACATTACTATCATATACACCCCGGTGGAAAACTTGGTGACGAATGGGTCGATGGACATTGGAACCGTCACTTTCCGTAATCCCAAGCAGGTCAGGCGGGTGAAAGTTCCCAAGAGAGAAAACCACATCATCAACAAGTTGAATAAGACGAAAACTGAGAAGGACATTGAGATTTTCAAGACAGAACAGGCAGAGTTGGTCCGCATGATAGAAAGAAAGAGAAAGGAGCAGGAAAGGGAAAACGAGAGATTACAACTTGAGTATTCTGTTCTCAAGCAAAAGAACCAGGATCCATATGCAGATCTTTTTTCTGCAGAGAACATGGCAGGTGCTTCTAATGAGATGAGGCATGAGAATTGGGTTGAGGATGATTTTATGTAGAGAACGGACGAGCGCGAACGAACGGACGAGCGCGAACGAACGAACGAGCGAAGCGAGTGAGTGAGTGAGTGAGTGAGTGAGTGAGTGAGTGAGTGACTAACGAACTAAAGTAAGTGACTGACTAACTAGCTGAAGTAAGCGACTGACTGACTGACTGACTGACTGAGTTAACTAATATTGGATTTAAATTTCGACTTTGCCTTTATGTATGCCTAGTGGGCTCAAATACTCAGCTTAGTCTAACATCTGCATTTAGTCTTGTAAGTTCACTCATATAATGTAAGATCACTCATATAATGTAAGTTTACTCACCACTCACTCACTCACTTCACTCACTCACTCACTCACTCATTCACTCACTCACCCACTCACTCACCTCACTCGCTTCGCTCATGAGGTTCGTTCGCTCGCTCGTGATCTACACTAATGAACAATTGTATATTTTTGGATTTGCCTAAACATCCATGTTGACTGGGAATTTACCAGCAGCTCTCTGGTCGTCCCACTTCTCGATCCAGTCAAGTGGGCACAAGGAAGTGAAGGTCTTGAAGAAAATCTTGCATGGCTCGAATTCTTCACCCTTCACAGCGACACACTTGTGGTAGTCAATGTAGGACTGGGCGCAGTTCTTGGTCTGATTCTGGTTAGGGAATCTAGCGTCGAATTGAGGGGTCTCAAACTTGAAGTTCTCAGCAGTAATACCCATGTTGTTGATGATGGTAAAGCTATTTAGATTTTAGATCTTACGATTTTCTTCATATTTTTCCAGTGCATTTTCATTGGGTGGAAGTCATGTGATATGGAGTCACGATGCTAATTATCAGCAGGTCATGTATGGACTGATATTGGGTTACAAAATTGCTCCAAGTGGAAGGCTCGTTTAGTTCTAATAGGCAGATTTATGAGGGGTGTAAAAAGTCATATATACTTAGAGGTCATCTTGGGATGTATATGTTTAGGGGCATGCTTGAGTATCTAATATTTGCACTGGTATTTCTGGTACTCAATAATCTAAGATTCGGAAGTGGTCTGAGATGTTCTATTCGGATGGGTCTGAGATGTTCTATTCGGATGGGTCTGAGATGTTTAATTCGGATATGGTCTGAGTTCTGTTCGAATGTGGTCTGAGATATCTTGTCTGCATTATATCCCGATCGGCATGCAATATTTTGAGATCCGAACTAGTTTGTCTTCCTGGTGCAATCCACCAGCAATCCCTAAAGCTCTGAGCTAAACTTATCTGAACTCTTCAACAATCACGATTGTGTGGGTCAACCTTATGTCTCTAAAGGTTCATAATCTCTTTCTCTCTCTCATACACTCGCTTCGCTCGTGAATTCGTATTGCTCCCATCTCTTCATCTATCACTCTACGCATTCCTGTAGTGCCCATCCTTCCAACTTCCGATTTATCAACGCATCTTCCCTATAAATGAGAATCAACATGATGGGAACAGAAAAAGTCTTTGGGGGTTTAATGTCGAGCTCAATGAGTTCTGATTCATGCGGGTCCTTCACGGACATGTTCTTTTTTCCGGGAATCGTGGGTGAATTGTACGTTATCACCTTGTTAAAGTGAACCAACTTGGTCTTGGTCTTTGCAATCTCTAAGATACCGATGAGCTTTGGGATCCCACCCGCACGAGCCACCACGAGCAAGTTTTTCGAATCTGGGTTCTCGAAGTGCGATAGTATCTGGCCAACGCGTTTTTGCATGGAATCATTCTTCAGGATGATGATGAAGCTTCTCACGGGATGAGAGGGCTCGATAGACTTCTTGATGCGTGCAATATGATTGTTGAATGTTTCCGTATCTTCTTTTTCTGCTCTTAAGGCATCTGCTTTGGCAAACTCTTCGGAAACGAGCTTTTCTGCTGCGCTAGAGGATATTTGTGTAGACATGGTGTGATGGATAATTTGTTGCAAAAATACTGAATGAGCGAACGAACTGAATGAGCGAACGAACTGAATGAGTGAACGAACTGAATGAAGTGAGTGAGTGAGTGAGTGAGTGAATGTAGTGAGTGAATGTAGTGAGTGAGTGAATGAAGTGAGTGAGTGAATGTAGTGAGTGAGTGAATGAAGTGAGTGAGTGAATGTAGTGAGTGAGTGAATGAAGTGAGTGAGTGAATGAAGTGAGTGAGTGAATGAAGTGAGTGAGTGAGTGAGTGAACAGGTAGATATGGATGAGTTAACACAGATAAATTAACAGTGACAAATTGATGAGTGAGATAACAATACATAGATACTGATCAAATAAATACACACTATACACACACAATGAGTGCATGAAAAAACACTATACATAGAATGCGTCAAGAGTAAACAGAAATACTGAATGGTAGGAATCAAAAGAATAAAGAATCGAGAGTACATGAAAATTTTAATTTTCAGCATAAATCAAGGTTTCAATAATTGTTTTTATCACTCTTTATCTGCTATTTTATTCCATGTATATGCCGCAAGTCTGACAGTCCTATTATCAGTATCAAAAGAAGCACTCACCGAGCACTCACTTACTCACTTTTCTTGTTGTTTGTTTGCGTGATCCTTTCGCTCACTAGTTATTCCTGTTCTTCACTAGTGAATTAGTGTATAAACCTCCTGATTCCTAAACCAGATACTCTTTAAAATCTATAAAATCTGGCTACATGAGTATAATTTTCCTCGTGGTATGTTACTGCGAATTTCATCTTACCGAACACACTTTATTCCATTGTTTGTTCCATTGTTGTACGCTTTTGTGTGTTACTTTAATGTTAATGAGCAGCATTTTTCCGGTTTCAGTGGGAATTCACCTGCACCCACATGCCGAGACTCTTTGTGATGTTCCGATACTTTATTTGTCTGATCAGTCTGGACGGGATGCACTGTGTTATCATCCTTTTGCAGTCATAATTGTAGGTACTACAAAAAAAGAGCTAAGCGAATGGTGAGAACTAATTGATATATTTACGAGCCATGGCCAAGCGAATGGTGAGGAGTACCTAAATTATGGATGTCTAGGAATCAGGAGCTAATGGTAAGGAGTACCTAAATTATGGGTGTCTAGGAATCAGGAGCGAATGGTGAGGTGTACCTAATTTATGAGTGTATCTAGGAACCAGGAGCGAATGGTTCGTCCTACCTAATTGATTTATCTAGGAACCAGGAACAATGGCTCGTCCTACCCAATTGATGAATATATCTACGAGATATGGCAAAGCGAATGGTTCATCCTACCTAAGTGATATATCTAGGAACCATGGCGATGGTAGTAAAAAGAATAATTCGTAGTTGGTGATATTTCAAGGTAGGATATATTGAGGGACATTATAATGAAAGATTTTAGAATATGTACATCTTTTTACATACTCATCAATTAAGCGGACAACACTGAACATCTTGTCTCCCATTTGATAGAAAACCCTGATATCACAACAACCCATAACCACAATACCCCTCCCTCCAAATGTCATGTTCGCTCGTCGTTACAAAACTAAATCAGCCTAAACAATAGTAATCAACTAAGCTACCTACTTTTTTTCTTGTGGTCTTTTTGCAGCCGAGGTCGTGCTACTCTGTGAGCTACTGTTCTGGCTGGAAGACGACTCACAAGCTCCATATCTGTTGGTGGTCACCACCCCCGTGGAATTCACAATCTGCAACAATTTGGTTTGAGATTCCTTCAACTTTTCTGGATGGCTGTATTTGTTGAGGGTCTCGCGTTTTCGGTAGAACTTCTTTTTTGTTTTCTCCGGGGTACTCTGGGGGGACAAATGGGCCCCTTGCTCGTTGTTCAAGATACGAGTGAGATTGTCAACCAGCTCGGGTGAAACTGTCCTGACCTGTGCAATGAGCTGGACAAGAGCAGCTGTCAAATCAGAAACTGTTGCACCTGAAAGCAGAGCTGGAGACAATACTTGTGGTGTCGTGGGAATTATTTTTTGGACTGGAATCATGTTTTGGACTGGAATTATGTTTTGGACTGGCAACACAGGTATTATGTTTGGGGCTGGTGTAGTAGTTGTGATTTGCTGACGAGTATCTGTACAGTCGTGATAATTGTCGTATGTCAATTCTTCCGTTCCATTGACCAAATCACCGAGTTGGGAGTCCACGGAGTCATTATCGCTGTCTTGCAAATTCACCATGTAGAGCTGGATGTAAGCCACCAGTGTGTAATTTTGAGCATAATATGGGATGGAAAGGGTATGTGGACTTTTAACGGTTTCGAATGGTTCCGGTGTGGGGGGCTGTCTGAAAAATGTAGAGCACTCTTTCATGATGCTTTTTATAGAAAGAATGGTCGAATCTTTCATATGTTCTCTCATAGTGGAGTCTCTCATAGTGGAATCTCTCATATGATGTTCTCTCATATGATGTTCTCTCTCCATATTTTCTGTTTCTATTGACAAACGCTTTCTCTTCCTATTCTTCCAAAGTTCTCCCGCACTTTCCAAGAAAGACTCCAAAGAACAAAACACTGTGGGATCTGAACTCTCGAAGTAGTAGGAATTCTCAAAAGGATCAACTTCTAGGAGCTTGGTTTTTTGAAAGATATCGCTATCTGTCTCTATAATCATAGTCCACTCGTTCGTGACCTTGTCGAGATATCTTGGTGCGTGTGCGAGAAACTGGCGAAAACGAGGGCATACCATAACCACGTCAAACAACATTCCTTCAGCGATCAAAAGTGAAAGATCAATCAAGTTGAAGACGGTTAAGTGGGGAATGTATCTGACGGGCTGCGCCGTGAGACCACAGAGTTTGTATGAAGGGTTTTGCTTGCTGAAGGAGTAGTTTGTGAATGGGAAAAGCGTGACCTCTATTCCTTTGGAGCTTAGGTAGTATGCGGTGTAGAGGGCAACTGCCAGCTCTCCTGTTATTAGTGCTCTCATGGCTGCAAATTTTTTGTAGACCACAAATGGAAAAATATAAGCGAACGAGCGAAGCGAGTGAGTGAGTGAGTGAGTGACTAACTAACTGAAGTAAGTGGAAGACTAACTAGCTGGACTAAGTGAATGACTAAGTAACTGAAGTAAGTGAATGACTAACAAACTGAAGTAAGTAACTAACTGACTGACTAACTGACTGACTTACTGACTAACTAACTGACTGACTAACTGACTTACTAACTGACTTACTAAAGTAAGTGAGCAATTCACTGACCAAAACTACTGAAGAAATTGACCAAAAGTGACTATCTACCTAATCCAATACACCAAGAGGACCTACAGTTTTAATCACTTAGTAAACTTGCCGCTTTAACTAATCCTAATTTTAATTCTTCTAACACAATGTTCTTTGCAGCAGTCGGAATGTTAAAGGATATAGCACGTGAATTGAATCATGTTCAGTTCCTCTTACTCCATGCTTGTTAGCGAATTTTAGTTTCTTGTATTCTTGTACAGTCCTAAATTCACTTATCCAGCCAGTAGTCAGTCAACAGGTGCAACTAAATGAAAACATAGGTATCGAAATTCCAGATACCTTATCGAAATTCCAGATACCCTCCTCCAATGTTAACAATTTGGGCGTTCAATTTTTCTAGTCCCATTATGCCATCTTCACTGAGAATGTTTAATACCGTGCTGTCTACACTACCGAATAAGAGTTAACCAGAGCATTTGACTTTTATAGCAATATTTTGTAAATCCAAAATTTTGCAGTCTCCCACTTAAAAGCAAATTGGATTTCAAATAGGATTATCCAACATCAGAGGACAATACTCTCATGCTCTATATAAGTTATACGTTGGCATTTCTGAACGGTCTTTTTATCTTCATTTGTGTTATTCACACTAAACATTGAGTTACCCTCTTAATTAATGTCCTGTTTTCGTTATGAGCACTTGACAAGTTTTAGTACGCGACTTGTTGAGTTAATTTGTTGAGTATTTGCATGATGAGTTTGCTTGTAAGCAATTCACTTGGTTGGGGTATTAAGTGACTTTTTAGTTGGCTTATGAAACATTTTTTGGGCTTATATGTTGGTTTTTGTTGCCTTATTAAGTGACTCATGAATTAATTCACTTGTTATCAGTTTTCTCCAGAGTTAATAACCCTTCAACTAGTTTGGTATCACAATTCCCACTCAATAGAAAGATATGGTCATTGGAAAGATCAGAAAGGTTGGAAAGAAAAGAAAGATCATTAGAAAGACGTTAATCTCACTCCATGTTTGTTCACTCGTTCAGTTATCTCTACATAATTAATTCACCCAATCGTTCAATTATCTCTATATAATTATTTCACTCAATCCTTCAGTTATCGCTTCGATTATGTAAGCCACTCACTCATTCAGTTATCTTCTATAATGTAAGCTTACTCACTCACTTCTCTCGCTTCGCTCGTTCAGATATCTCTTCTATAATGTCGGTTCACTCGCTTCGCTCGTTCAGTTCGTTCGCTCGTTCAGTTCGTTAGCTCATTCAGTTATCGTCTTATCCTCGGCTATCCCCGGATCACGTGATTTACCCCATATACGGCCCGCCCTCGGAAGATAACGTTGCTGAATTTTTCCAACACGAATGCTCAAGTGGTTGAAAAGAGGGGCAAAATCACAGACCAGTTTATTAAAGGCCAATTCACCCGTAACCAAAACCACATCTTGTTTTATTCGCTACTTATCTACGAAAACAATGTCCACACCATACAAGCAACCACCCCACAAGTTGACAATGATCCCCGGGCCAATTGAGTTCTCGGACGGGGTTCTTGGGGCAATGGCAACACCATCCCAGGCACACACATCGCCTGAGTTCATCGCAACTTTCCAGTCGGTGTTGCAGAACTTGAGAAAGTTGTTCAAGAGCACCGCTCCAGGCGCTCAAGGTTACGTGTTGGCAGGTTCCGGTACCTTGGGCTGGGACGTTGCTGCAGCCAACATTGTTGCCCCTGGTGAAGACGTGCTCGTTTTGTCTACGGGCTTTTTCTCCGACTCTTTTGCTGAGTGTCTCGGTGTCTATGGTGCCAATGTTGATGTTGTCACTGCTGAAATCGGAGATGTTGTTCCACTTGAGACCATTGAGGCCAAGTTGAAGGAAAAGAAGTACTCTGCCATCACCATCACACAGGTGGACACCTCAACCTCTGTTGTGTCGGATGTTGAGGCCATCTCCAAAATTGTCAAGAAGGTGAGCCCAGAGACTTTGGTGATAGTCGACGGTGTGTGCTCCATTGGAGTTGAAGACCTCGAGTTTGACAAGTGGGGAATTGACTTTGCCTTGACTGCGTCACAGAAGGCCATTGGTGTGCCAGCTGGGTTGTCGATCTTCTTCGCCTCAGAGAGGGCTGTGGAGAAGGCACTTGCCAGAGAGAAGGACACTGTTTTCTTTGCGCTGATGAAGAAGTGGACCCCAGTGATGAAGGCCTATGAGAGTGGTGGTGCTCAGTATGTTGCCACACCAGCCATCCAGACTATCACTGCCTTGAAGGTTTCTTTGGACGAGATTTTCCAGGAGTCGTTGGATGCCAGGTTTGCCAACCATGCCAAGGTTTCTGCCGAGTTCAAGAAGAGCATGCAGGACTTGGGCTTGAAGATCTTGCCTGTGAATGACAAGGTTGCTGCGCACGGGTTGACTTCTGTGTACTTCCCTGAGGGCTTGAACGGGCCTGAATTCTTGGGTTCTTTGGCCAAGAAGGGTTTCACTGTAGCTGGTGGTATTCACAAGGCCTTGGTTGGAAAGTACTTTAGAGTGGGGCACATGGGTGTTTCTGTGTATGAGGGACATGTTGATAAGGTTATTGCTGCGATCAAGGAGGCTTTGAAGGAGCAGGGGAAGTAGGTTAGACGTACCTTAACTGACGAGCTGAGCCTAGTCTTAAGGATGACTTTAGCTTAACTTTAAGTTGAATATAGCAGTTGACTATAGTCTAGCTTCATGGACTATAACCTAGCTCTATGTTGACAGCCAGTGCTGTGACTTCAACAGATATTGATATTGCAGAAATAAAATCTCTAACAATCTTTAATCTGTAGCCGAAGTCAATATGGATAGAGCTTGTCTCGAAAATGTACTACATCCTACAAACATAAGCATTATCATTATCCATTCTTTATCATGCTGCCTCATTTTCTCCGCAAATCATTTCTCCACAATTTCTCCACAAAGTCAACGTCGGAATAAAAAAACCTTACACTGTTAATTTGTAAAGAATAGGGAATTTGATTGTGAAGTTTAAATTTCATCTAGAGAGCTTATAGTATATATGGGAGTTAGCGGGAAATGTCGTGTTCCAAATGAGTTTTCCCCTTTATATACTACCCAAATGAGTTTTCTCCTTTTTGTTATACCAAAGACTTTTTCTAACTTTTTTCAATTTTTCCCCGATTTTCAACTAAATGAGTCTTTCAAGAGTCATGTTTAATTCTTATCATACATCAATTCCTTTCATTGACCAATTGTCAATTTTAGTTTGAGGTACTACGGTCATGACTATGAGCTTTTTGTATTTGACCATTCACAGGAGTGAAGCTGATCAAGACTGTAATTAGGTTGATTTATATAATGTGCCATACTTCATGGTTGATTTCATATTGATCCATATAATGGTCTCAACAATTGATCATATAATCTCAAAAATTGATCCATACAATGGCTGATCTGTTAACCTCCCTTGTCAATCAAGTCCTCATTAATACAACTGTAGCCTTCTTTTACACCTACCCGGTTATGTCAAATTGACGTTGACTCAAAATCCGCGGAAATCGCGTGCCATTGCGTCGGAGCCGAAAAAACAAGATCCACAATTATATAATTATGATTCGGTTGTTTGTGGGAAGGGCCGCAAGGAGCGCGGTTTCGCGGCCTGTGCTCCAGTTGCTGCGTAGTAGTGCGCTTCAATTGCGCCCTTACAACGTATTTGTACGCCAAATACATGATTCGCTGAGCGAAGGCAAAAAGAACGGAAAGGAGGGTTTAAGGGATGCCATAGTTAAGAACAAATTGGCGAAATCTGAAGGTGAGACCACAGGGAAAACTAGAGAGGGAGAAGAAAAAGGGGAACTTAGAGAGAAAGGTGAAAAGGGGGAGCTTAGAGAGAAAGGTGATGGTGAAACCACTGAGAAAGGTGAAAAAGAACAAACTAAACAGGCTCGAAATGAAGAAACTAAACCAGCTCAAGGTGAAACCCCAAAACCTCTGGTGTCGCTCTTCGGACGCAAAGCCTCGGTTTCCGAAACCAAAATGATCAAGTCACTTCTCCACACTATATGGCCCAAAGACAAGCCGTCTTTCAAGTTTCGTGTGGTGCTCGCATTGCTGTTGTTGATCTCATCAAAGCTCCTCAATGTACAAGTTCCGTTTTTCTTCAAAGGCATCATTGACTCGATGAATATCGACTGGGCCAACGAGTTGGGAACCACGGGAACGGTGATTGGAACAATGATCCTCGCTTACGGAGGAGCACGCTTTGGAGCAGTGCTCTTTGGCGAGTTGAGAAACGCCGTATTTGCACTGGTTTCGCAGAGTGCCATCAAAAGAGTGGCCTACAACACCTTTAAGCACTTGTTGAACATGGATCTTCAGTTCCATCTCTCTACGCAAACTGGTGGATTAACACGAGCGATTGACCGCGGTACCAAGGGAATCAGCAACGTGTTGAGTGCACTTGTGTTCCACATCATCCCCATCACGTTTGAGATTTCCATTGTCTGTGGCATTTTGACCTACAACTACGGGGCGTCCTTTGCAGCTGTGACATTCGCAACCATGTTGGCGTACTCTATCTTCACCATTAGAACCACAGCATGGAGAACAAAGTTCAGACGCCAGGCCAACAATGCCGATAACCAGGCAGCATCGGTGGCCTTGGACTCGTTGATCAACTACGAGCTGGTCAAGTACTTCAACAACGAGCTCCACCAGGCGTCCAAGTATAATGACGCGTTGACCAAATACCAGAATGCGCTGATCAAGGTGGCCACATCGCTTGCGTTTTTGAATGCGGGACAAAACCTCATCTTCACTTCGGCTCTCACCGCAATGATGTATATGGGGTGCAATGGTGTGGCCACAGGCGCACTCACTGTGGGTGATCTTGTTCTCATCAACCAGTTGGTGTTCCAGTTGAGTGTTCCGCTCAACTTTCTTGGTTCCGTTTACCGAGAGTTGAAGCAGAGTTTGCTTGACATGGAAAACTTGTTCCAGTTGCAGAACCACGAGATTAAAATCCGCGATGCGCCAAATGCCAAACCACTCGAGCTCAGCAAAACGTCAATTCCAGGCGAGATCAGGTTTGAGAATGTGACTTTTGGGTACCATCCTGATAGGCCGATTTTACGCAATGTGTCCTTCACGATTCCCGCGGGCCAGAAGGTCGCGGTGGTGGGGCCATCTGGAAGTGGAAAGTCCACCATTTTACGTCTTCTCTTCCGTTTCTACGATGTCAACAGCGGGCGTATTCTTGTCGATGGCCAAGATATATCCAAGGTGACTGTGGAGTCTCTTCGGAAACAGATTGGAATAGTTCCACAAGAGACGCCTCTTTTCAACGACACCATTATGGAGAACGTGCGCTATGGTCGTTTGGATGCCAAAGATAGTGAGATTCTCGAGATGATCAGCAAGGTACAGCTTGACAAGCTCGTGAAGGAGTTACCTGATGGGATTCAGACCGTAGTGGGCGAGAGGGGCATGATGATTTCCGGCGGAGAGAAGCAGCGTTTGGCAATTGCGCGTTTGCTTTTGAAGCGTGCACCAATAACGTTTTTCGACGAGGCTACGTCGGCTTTGGACACGCACACAGAACAATCTCTTCTCAAGACCATCCGTGAGGTTTCCAAGGATCACAAGAGTACCAATGTTCTGATTGCGCATAGGTTGCGGACCATTGCGGATGCTGACAAGATTATTGTCTTGAACGCAGGTGTTGTACATGAGGAGGGCACGCATTACGGGTTGTTGCAGAAGCCCGATTCTTTGTATGGGCAGTTGTGGGACATCCAGGAGAATTTGGGTGAGGAGATGCAGGCTCAAATTGACGAGGCTGCTGAGAAACAAACTGACGAGGTGAGGAAGTAGATAGAGGGATGGGGAGGTGCCAGATTATTATAAGGTGGTGCCTTGTATTATGCAGTGAGATGGATGGGGAGGTGCCAGAGTATTATAAGGTGGTGCCTCGCATTATGCGGTGAGATGGATGATAAGGGTGCTACAGTATAAGTGAAGATGAAAAACCGCTTACACTATACAGTAAAGAAAATGGTGAATATGGATGATAACCATTGATAGATCAAGATAAAATATTCAATGCTGTAGAAATGGCACGATGAAGGTGGTTGAAGGGTGTATTAAACGCGGATCGATGACAATGCTATCGATTGGAAGAAGTTCGTGAAGTTCGTGAAGTTTGATCGTGAAGTTTGATCGTGAAGTTTGATCGTGAAGTTTGATCGTGAAGTTTGTTCGTTCAGTTCATTCGTTCAGTTCGTTCATTCGTTCAGTTCGTTCATTCGTTCAGTTCGTTCATTCGTTCAGTTCGTTCATTCGTTCAGTTATGAATATGATGTAAGTTCACTCACTCACTCAATCACTCACTTCACTCGCTTTGCATGTTCAGTTCGTTCGGTTCGCTCACTCGTTCAGGTATCTCTTCTATAATGTAAGTTCACTCGCTTTGCTCGTTTAGTTCGTGGTGCATATTCTAGAATGCTCGTAATTCTACCTAGAGACGCCTTTCCCAACAGAAGATGTTCCGCCTTTGCGATTAACTTTGTGTTTCATCCGAAGAACACCTTAATTCTTCTTTTGTCTACTTTCTTCCGGATCGTCTAGCAACGTAAATATTATTGTTCCGATAAACACAACTGGGCTTCTTATTCCAAGCAGTGTAAATAACACGAACACAGAGAAATAAGAGAATCGCATGAATACATGGAAGTGTGACATTTATCATGAACTACAAGTTCTTGTACAAAAGTCCCATAAATATGGAAATGATAATATTGTGCATAAATGTGCAAAGTGAAGGGGACCTTTAATGTAATGTTTGTTCAGATTTATCATTGTGAACTACAAGTTCTTGTACCTAAATATGCGAAATCTTAGATAATGCAAAATGCATCAAGCTCTGGATTAGACAAAGGACATTGTGCAATTGCATAGAAACTGAGCGAATGAGCCAATAGCGTACCCGATTAGTTAAAGAGATACCAGTTTTAGTCTATCACGTGTACATTAAAAAATAGACTACCTTTAGATGTGCAGACCATCGCCCTGTAACACTTGCAGTGAGTAGGATGCCTATTTTATAAATGTTCCACTAACGTACAGATAACATCTCGTGGATTGGCTGCGGATTGCACATTCCGAGAGCTATGGAGAGCGTACCGAGAGAAGAGTGGTGTACGTGCGTTCCGATTGCCGGTGAGGGGAATGAGTATCCTCCGATGGCCGGTTCAGGGAAGCCCCGGAGTGAAAAGTAGATAGAAAGATGGGAGATGGTAAGGAGGAGAAAGCACCATAAAGTGCTAAGAGAGGCTTAAATAAGGCTTTTACCGTGAAGGGAAAATAGGAGATATGAAGACCTAGAAGACTAATATACTTGGCTAATCGGATGGGTGTAGTTTTGGTACATACGAGATGGGC
This sequence comes from Kodamaea nitidulidarum, assembly GCA_030674215.1. Classification (NCBI taxonomy): domain Eukaryota; kingdom Fungi; phylum Ascomycota; class Pichiomycetes; order Serinales; family Debaryomycetaceae; genus Kodamaea; species Kodamaea nitidulidarum. Next base: position 13,259 of record JAJLWI010000065.1, on the reverse strand, counting down.
GTTAACTAACAAATCATGTAGTTTCGGAGTCATGAGATTGACAATCAATGGATCAACAGGATCATATAGGTTTGGAGTCATGATGTTGACAATCAATGGATCAACAGGATCATATAGGTTTGGAGTCATAATGGACCATCAGACCTTATAGGCTCAGACGAGCAATTGATTGATCACAGACGTAAACCTTCGAGCTTTCTAATTAAATAAGGAAATCCACTTTTGATTCCGGCCTTAACATTTGGCCTGTGTTTTTCGGTTGCTTTCATGAGTGAACTTTTGGTGTTACTCCGATTGGTTGTTTCCAAAGTTAGGATGGTTTGGCGTAGAGCCAACACAAGTCCACAAGTCCAAAAGCTTAGTCTTCCTAAGCCTACGTTGAAACCGCAGTAAAACCACAGTAAAACCTTGTACTAAAACATACAGATTAAATAACGATTTACTAGAGCTACACACTAAACTCACATTAAATTTTGCAATATTTCCACACGAGTCTACACACTAAATCTGCTTACATGATTCAACACTGTGTACGTTAACGAGCGAACAACACTGTGTACGTTCACGAGCGAACTTTTTTTTTATCCACTACACTTATATCACTTAATACTCACTTCACTCGATCAGTTAATCAGTTAAACAGTTAATCAGTTAATCAGTTAATCAGTTAATCAGTTAATCAGTTAATCAGTTAAACAGTTAATCAGTTAATCAGTTAATCAGTTAATCAGTTAATCAGTTAATCAGTTAATCAGTTAAACAGTTAAACAGTTAATCAGTTAATCAGTTAATCAGTTAATCAGTTAAACAGTTAATCAGTTAATCAGTTAATCAGTTAATCAGTTAATCAGTTAATCAGCTAATCAGTTAATCACTCACTCACTCACTCACTCGCTTTGCTCGTGAGTGGGTGGGTGAGTGGGTGAGTGAGGAATGTGTAGAAATCGAGGCAAAATGTGTATGTTTACGGCGTGCCTGTGTACAGCGGGTGTATGTTTATTCCGTACTGTACATACAAGCCTGTATATTTACTGGCACTGTATATTGCTTGAGCGTGCCTGTGTATACTGAGTACGTTCCACCTGTAACAGAGACACAGGGACATGTACAAACCCGTAACAGAGTGAACCATCACTACGTCATAGAGTAGTATGTTAGTATAGGTTTTCTACTGATATTCTGATATACTTGAATACAATGAGTGTGGCTTTACTACTTATTCTTGTTTACAGGCCTATCCTTGTTTACAGGAATATTTCTTGTTTACATGCCGATCCCTTGTTACAGGCCGATCCTTTGTTACAGACCTATCCTTTGTTTGCAAACCCATTCTTTGTTTACAGACCCGTTCTTTGTTTACAGACTTCATCTATTTAATTTCGTTTGTTTATCAGATCACTTTTTGATCGTGTCGTGTATCTGTGTATACGACCGGGTATTCTAACACTTTAAACATTAAGGCTTACAACACCTCGATCTCGCCTGCGAATAAGTTTGAGCCCACTTGCACTAACTCAAACCACTTTTGTGTCCTCATTGAACTCTATTCTCCCCCTGTGAGTTACAGCTCAACGGCTCCTAAGGAAATATGCAGGTCTCGAGGCATACTGCCACTAAACCAATAAACTATACACAGTGTGATTCACACAACACAGTTTCACACACAGTTATTACAGTTAGAATTGGGGTATTGTTGATTATACTGATGATATTATGCCATTTTGTCATTTGCCATTTTGTTTGCAATTTTGCCATTTAGTTTCCATTTAGTTCCCATCTTATCCATTTTATTCACTTCGCTCCATTTGTTTCCCTCTACTTTTCACCTTTTTTGTATCCCCATCTCTAATAATGTATGTTCAGTCGGGGCGTTCATCCCCATCTCTATAATAAAGTATGTCATATAAAGTATGTTCATATAAAGTATGTTCATATAATGTATGCTCCAATAATGTATGCTCCAATAATGTATGTTCACATAATGTATGCTCCAATAACGTATGCTCCATGTATGTTCACTCACTCGTTCGCTTTGCTCGCTCATTCGTTCACAGGAGTTGAAAATATTCACGCAACGTTAATTTCCCGCTGCGCGTCTAGAAAATCATATACAGGAGCACTCCTAGCAGTACATATAGGAGGAATATCCTGTGGGAGTAAATCCGAACCAAAGTTCCAGCAGTATGAGGTTGTTCAAAAAGGACCCCCAACCTTTGGATTTTTCAGCAGTACCATACTCGGAAACATTCCCCGAGGAACTCCGTGATCGGTCCAAGTCCACGCCAAATTTCAGCATTTTTCGCAATGGCTCCTTCAAGCTCAAAAGAAAGCCCTCACTCCAGCGTACATCACTGATTCGTAATGATGAGTGGTCGAGAGAGGACTCCGAACAGATACGAAACGACGGCGTATCCACACCCAAAAAATTAACCAAAGAATACATTGGAGATACTTTTATCAAATCGGAGGAATGGACAAATACAAGATCCGACTACCAAGACTACATTATTCCTGCCCCATGCTCGAGGATCAACAGCAATGACAGCTGTGTGCACTCGGACACACACAATTGCAGTAATAGTTTGACAAGGGCCGGTTCCACCAACAGTTCGCTTCACTCAGGCAGCTACTCCGGGTCTCTTTATATACTCTCCGACCGAGGTGAGTGCAAAAATATACCACCACCTATAGACACCGACAAAGATACAAACCGGAGCCGGAGCTCGAGTTACGGGCATGTTCGCAAGAAATCCGACTTGCTTCTCCGCAATAGCAGCATTCGTTCTGGCCGCGCTGGACACAGTCCTGGGTTTCCACTGTCTTTGCGCAGTTCCTCCATATCAGCGAGTTTAACGCATAATGATGATCACTATCACGAAAGCTCGTGTGAAAGCTCGCTTGATATTGAGTGTGTGTGTGATGTGGTCAAAACGCCTCATGTAATGCTGGAATCGGCCAGTATTTTACTGGACATGCCGGGTCTCCATGAGGACAGCCTTGCAAACTCTATATTACTGTCTGTGAAGGGTGGAAATGTTGCGTGGACGGTCTGAGTGGGCTGGTCCTACTCCGAGGGGATGAATAAGAGGATAGAAGAGATAGAAGAGTATAGAGTAGAGATTGAGGAGATGTAGATTTGATTAGGATAAGGTATTAGGTTTATAGTAATGACGAACGAACTAGAACGAACTCACGAACGAAGTGAGTGAGTGAGAAGTGAGTGAGTGAGTGAGTGAGTGAGTGAGAAGTGAGTGAGAAGTGAGTGAGAAGTGAGTGAGCGAGGAGTGAGAAGTGAGTGAGCGAGGAGTGAGTGAAGGAGAAAAGTGAGTGAGTGTAAGTTTTAACAGGTGTTTGTAGGATAACTTTTAACAAGTGTTCATAGTATAAGTTTTCAAACTCACATACTCACTCACTCACCTATTACTTATGTTGACTCACTCACTCACTCACTCACTCACTTCGTTCGTGAGTTCGTTCTAGTTCGTTCTAGTCTAAGTCTTCAGGTTAGTATTATTGAGTTACAGAAAAATGTCAACCAGATCGTAGAATATTTTTTCCTGATCGTATGATCTGCGAGTTCTAGAGAACTTTAGCAGCTACAGTCATTCCTTGAAAAATTCTTTGGAGACCAATAAACAAATCCACGCGCGGCAGTAGCGCTGTTATCGTGCTGACGACGACCTGATGGGTGTTTGTGATATTTCGTGAAATAACCCCGACTTGACGTATTTTTAGGAGATGTGCTTTTATTCCAATTTAGGTTGAGTTTCAGATTGATTTCACCTAAAACTGAAAAGGGACCAATAAAAACAATAAGCAGCAGTTGAAAAGTTAGAATCCCTACAAGGTAATATCGTAACAAATGAATTTCAACAAGGTTATATTGCAATAAATGTTGGGAATTCCAAAAAGGTAACAGCGTAGCACCCGAACTCGAGCGCAACACCTGAAATGAACATACCTGAATTTCATGCAACATACCACCTGAATCGGAAATTTTGAAACACTGCCTAGAAAAAGAATTTCGTCCGTTCTCGCATTAGGTGTGTGTCATCAGTAGATTCATTGTGCGTTGTATTCTGTGTCATTGAAAGAATGAACGAGCGAACGAACTGAACGAGCGAACGAACTGAACGAGCGAACGAACTGAACGAGCGAACGAACTGAACGAGCGGAGCGAGTGAGGTGAGAGAGTGAGTGAACTTATACAATATATACAGATTTCTGAGAGTGAACTTATACAATATATACAGATTTCTGAGAGTGAACTATTTATCTGAGCGAATGAGAACTTTATGAGCGATATTTCAATATTCACTTAATACTCTTTAAAACCTCAACACATCTAATCAACTCACCTATTAAACTCACCTACTCACTTCATCTCTACTCACTCAGTTTATTTGCTTCGCTCATGATGTTCGTTCGATCCCGGAACTGAAATATTGTGGCCAACAATTGCAGCCATTTTTCATTCCCTCTAATGAATAATGTATCATGAAGTGGTAGCGTTAAGACCTGAGATAGTTAGTAGATCTCTTCACGTTTGTTCACTCAAATCACTCGCATCGCTCATTCAGCTCGTTGCTGACTGCTTCTGATTGAGAATAATTATAGCTTTTAAGAAACAATAGCTTTTAAGGAACAGAATCAAAAGCACAACCACGAAACAAATACCTTTCCAACTAAAGTTATTAAAACATACCAGACGAGCAAAGACCACAAACGAACTGCACTATTTTCCAAGTATCAAATTGGAACTAAGCTCACCCGTTTACTCGCTCATCCACAAGATTGATAATCACGAACTGGCGAAGTGAGTGCTATCATAGTGAAGATTGATATTCACGAAGGCTGATATCACTTACTGACAAACACGGTGAATACTACTAAAGTGAAGATTGTCATTCACGAAAACTGGTAATCACAACGGCTGATATTCACAACGGCTGATATTCACAACGGCTGATATTCACAACGGCTGATATTCACAACAGCTGATATTCACAACGGCTGATATTCACAAAGATTGACATTCACGAAGACTGACATTCACGAAGGCTGATATTCACTCACTGACCAACTCGGTGAATGCCTCTTTCAATCACTCACTTTACTTGTTCAATTATCGTTCAGTACATCTCTGTTTGTAATGTAAGTTCACGCACTCACTCAGTTCACCTTTTCTAGTGCGCTCACCCATTCAGTATCTCTTCTATTAGTTTAGTTCACTCATACTTCAGTTATCTCTGTATATAATGTAAGTTCACTCACTTTAGATATCTCTTCTATTATATAAGTTCACTCACCCACTCACTTCACTTGCTTCGCTCGTTCAGTTCGTTCTCTCGTTCAGTTATCTCTTCTATAATGTAGTTCACTCACTCACACACTTCACCCGCTTCGCTCGTTCAGTTCGCTCGTTCAGTTCGTTCGTTCAGTTATCTCTTCTATAATGTAGTTCACTCACTCACTCACTTCACTCGCTTTGCTCGTTTAGTTCGCTCATTCGTTCAGTTATCTCTTCTATAATGTAGTTCACTCGTTCTTGAAAAACTCAGAAACCCGCACCTTGTCGGCATTACGATCCTCCAATTCCTCTACAAGCTCCACCAAACCGTGCGCAGGCAAGGAACGCTTCTTCTCATCAACAAACAGCGTGCGCAATTGAACAAGCTCGTCATCACCCTGCATGATTTCGCCCAACACCATAGACGAGATGTTGTGCATGGTGTTCCGCAACTGCTCGCTCCACTGGCCCTTGCGGAGCGAGGTTTTGGTCCACAAGTCGTAGTTGACCTTGTACCAGGCCCACAACTGCAACTTGCGCAGCTTGTCGTTAGTGAACAAGAAACCCAAAAGCCCCAACTCGATCATCTTGGAGTCAATGTTGGTCTTCACAAAGTTGAGAGACTTGTGAAGCAATGCAGGGTCCGCCACAAAGCCAAGAGACGAAAGCGCAACCGTCTGCAACTCGACTGCAGAAATGTTCGTGTGCAGTAACATGGAAACGTCGGCGTTCTTAACAAGCTCCAAAATCTTCTTGTAGTCCTTCTGTGTGGCCTTGCGAATGGTGAGGTTGAAGGTCGCAGAGGCAAGTTCCTTTGGAAGAAAGCCCTGGTGGGCAAAAAGCCGCTTAAACAAGGTCCTTGCAACACCTTGTTGGGCAGGAAGATCGATACCAAACTGCAACAACGAATTGCGAACGTGCATCTCGGCACTGAGATAGTCGCGTGAAACGTCGAGGTCCCATCCGCCAATTTTGTCGAATAATGCCGAGGTGAGCTGCTCCGCATGTGATTGGAAGTGCGAGTAGTCAGTAAAGTGCAACATGGTGCTATTGATGGTATGGAAATAGTCGATGGCCATCTTGAGCACAGTAAAATCCGTGGTCCACTCGGGAGAGCTCATGGCTGATATGATTGCAAGCAACAGGAAAAGATCATCCTTGGAGGAGCGTGTGGTGCCGAGGATCTTGCCATAGTCGTTGACGAGAGCTGCCAATTCTAAGCGCGTCAACTGGTTGCTCTTTATCGCGGGAACCAAACACTTTTCAACCACTTCCCTCGAGTAAAGAACCCTGTAGTATCCTGTTCTGTTTGAGTTAATACAAATAAGCTGTTCGGGAGAGATTTCGAGTTCCAATGTTCTGTCTGTCATGACAAGAGGGAGGGTGTCTGGCATAGCATTGGCGACTTTCGCCACCTTTATACTCAACGGTAAATGGTATGGGGCATCCTCAAGCTTCAACTGCGATGGGTGTAAGTTGTGCAAGTACACATGCTGCTCCAAGTGCAAAACAGAGCCCTTGAGCAGAACATGCACAAGAGGATAGCCCTGGTAACGGGTCCATGAGTGCACCAACGCCTGCACGTCTATCGGGGTGTCTGCGTTAATTTCAGCCCAGATGTCCATCGCTTTAATGGTTGCAAACTTGTGCTTTTCAATGACTTTTGCCAAAGCGGTAAAAAAGGAGTCCACACCAACACTCTTGGCAACCATGCGCACCAAGGCAATACCTTTCTCGTACGAGTCTGTGGAGAAGATGGAGGCGGTGCTTGAAGAGTTGGAAATTTTCAATTTGCTCATGTATTCGTGGATGCTAGACACACTCAAGCAGCCCGACTCGTCAACAAGGCAGTCTCTGTCCATCAACAGTTCGTAGTCATCATCAACGTCGTACACGTAGTTCTTCTCTGCGGCATTGATGCCCGAGCTGTGGATCACGTAGTTACCGATCCACGTAGCCAAGGCCTCGTTCAACCAGAGGAGGTTCCAGTCGTCGAATGTAACGTAGTTCCCGAGCCATTGGTGCACCAATTCATGTGCAACCACCTGCTGCAACTGGTTCCGGGAAGCAAAGTCCGTGGGCTCGCCCACAAGTAACTGATTTTGTAAAATAGTCACCAAACCCCAGTTTTCCATGGCTCCGTCGGCCAAAAATGGTAATGCGGCAAAGTCGAGCTTGTCCAATGGGTACCCACCAAAAAGCGAAGAAACCACGGGCAAGAAGGTCTCGATGAGCTGGAGTGTGTAACGTGCCTTGTGTGACTCACCAATGGGCGTGTACACGCCGATTGCAGTGTCACTGACTTTGGCCGCGATGTGCTCAAAGTCACCAACAATGAAGCCAAACACCGATGATGCGATTGCCGGGGTGTTGGCAAACTCAAAGATGGCGTTTTCCGAGTAATCGATGTTTTTCACGCCCAAGAGTTTTCCCACTGAGGCAACCTTGAACCGGGACAAAGTCTCGATACTCAACTTGATGGGTACTTTGCAGGCGAGTTCGTCCACAAGGGGGAACACATGCCTTGCGCCGAACGGCTGGAAGTGAGTGGCGTAGATGATGTTGCTCGCTTTTCCGGAGATTTCGTCCGAGTAGTTTGTTTTAAACAAGCCTTCGGTTTTGTCTTGGAATGTCTGAATCGAGTGAACCAGGCCCATGTAGTTGATAATCACCACACTGTTTGGGGGGAGTGGATCCTCCAGCGTCAATGTGACTGTCTGTGCGGATCTGTCATAAGACACGCGTAATGGGGAGTTGTTTCCTTTTAAGAAGCACTTTGTGAGGACTAACCTGGCAGCATGGAGGGTCAACAGGTGAGTTTCTTCACGGGGAGTGGAGAGTTGGATTTCAAGCTTTCCCGAGAAGTTGGGCTTTGCAGGGTTGACTGCGAGGGTTAGTGTGTATTGCAGGGGTAGGACCTTATTGGAGAGGGTCAATAGAGGCATTGGAAAAAGAAAATGAACGAACGAGCAAACTTCACGAACTTCACGAGCAGAGCGAGTGAAGTGAGTGAAGTGAGTGAAGTGAGTGAGTGAATATAAACTATAGGTAGAGATGGACTGAACCAACTGAGCGAGTGAAGTGAGTGAGTGAGTGAACTTACGTTATTTTGAGTGAGCTTATATTGTTTTGAGTGAGCTTATATTATGTTGAGTTTATGTTATTTTGAGTGAGCTTATTTTGAGTGAGTGAACAAATTTCAAAGATCTGAATGAGAGAACTTATATTAGAGACCTGAACAAGTGAATGATTGAACGGGAAAAGGAAAGTGACTGAGTGAACTTTCATCAAAAGTATAGAAGAACTGAACGAGCGAAGCGAGTGAGTGAGTCAACTGGGTAAGTCAACTGAGTGAATTGAGCTTACCTTATTTTGAGTAGAGGGTGTATTTGAATTATATTGAGTTAGTGTACTTGAATATTATTGAGTGAGTGTATTCGAATTGAAAGGAATGTGTAAACCAGAATTATATTGAGTTAGTGGGTAAACTAGAATTATATTGAGTTAGTGGGTAAACTAGAATTATATTGAGTGGGTCAATGAACTTAAATTATATTGAGGTCGAGCTTACATTACATTGAATAGTGGATTCACTCATATAATGAGTGTGATTGAGCCAAACTTACATATTAAATATCTTCACTCGTGAAGGAACTAAGTGACTGAATTATCTAGAGTCAACTGAACGAACAATCGAACTGGAGAATATGAATTAAAATATCAAGAAATTGAAATTATAAGAGAAATAGTGCGGTATTACACCCTTCCTCGCTCATATATGTTCAGCTTGGATTTATGAATGGTTGCAAAATTAAACAATTGGTAAAAGAACAGTATTTTCAAAGATTGTTGAAAAGAATTTGGTTCTTATAATGGTATTTCTAATATTTTGTGGAAATGGTATAAGCTAGTTTGAATTGGTTCTGTGAAGTCAATACTCGAGTTTATATGCGACTGGAGTTCTAGTGGACAGCATATAATAAAACTTTGACTAGAGTTCCACAACCCCCACCACAAACTTCTACCGAACGTATTCTAGTTAAGTAGATTGAGTGCGGTGTTACGTGAGTCGATGTTGATGTCTCAACAAAATTTTGACCTCAGGACATTACTACAAATGCGTTGGAAATTTTTTGAGTAGGCAACGGATTCAGACCTAACTGGTGACATTCAATTGCGAAGGCTTTAAGACCATACCCTGAAAACGTCGATGGTAAATTTCACAATATTTCACTACATACACTCTACAATATTTGTTACTTTTGATACGAATGTAAAGTTCTTTGAGTCTCGATGGCCGTACTTTATGTGTCTAATTATCCAAAGCAGCAGCATCACCAATGAAGTTGCATTATTCTTTTGTGTACTTTACCATCTCTATCCTAGCTGTAGTATGCAATTACACAATAATTCACCTGATAGTTGTCCGTTTAAATACTATCTTGAACATTTGACCCACCTGAAAATTGAGCATAGCCAGAGTTGTGAAAAACCTATCGGTTCCCGAAAAGCTTATTATAAACAGGAACTCATGGCCCTGCATCACCCCATAGAAAGCGGCCATACTTATCCCTGTAATGCACGATCAAAAGTATAAAATCATCTTGAGCCAAGATATCACCCCATGTATATAATACTTAATGACCATAACAATGACGCATCCAGAATTCACTTGGTGAATTCGATCGACACTCCTTCGAATGTCAGCCATCATCTTTCAACTCTCACAAAGTCTTCAAGAATAGGCGCTGTGTCTAAATAATGCTAAAGTATTTGCTATCAAATTACTATCAGCCTATGGAAGTCTGACTGTCGAATAAGATAGAATCCCGAATCAATTAACTCAATCTACTCAATCCTTTCCCTTGTAGTGCAGTCAAAACTAGTCTTTCTTTCTCTGTTTTTCAAAAGTGCACGTTTCAACCCAAAAATTGAACACCAAGTAATCTTTCATTATAAAAGAACATATACAAGAGTGCTGTGTTTCTCATATGAAGTCAATTCCCCACATCCTTGTCCACAAACTGCTTATCTGCAAATATTAAATCTTGTATGCCATTCCCGATTGGAATGGCTGCGAAAAACTCAAGCTGCTTTTGTGGACATCCAAATTCACAATTTTACAAAACCACAAACAACTCAATGAATTCCGCAACTACCCAAGCTAAGTCTCAGAGAAAGTGTCGTGGGCGTCAGCCCAGAGGGAGAAGAGGGGAAAAGGCTAAGCATGTTGCCAGAGTTCAAAAGGAGGTTGTTGAGAAGGTTGAGGAGGAGGTAAAGAAGGATGAGAAGGTTGAGAAGGATGAGAAGTTTGAGGAGATTGGGAGGATTGAGGTGATCGAGAGAGTTGAAGTGGCCCAGGAGAAGGTGTGTGAGTTGATCCAGAAGATCGATGAGAAGGTTGAGGAGAAGGAGGCGGAGACTGAGAAAAAGACACCAAGGGAAACTGGGTTTGTGGCTGAACAAAAACCCAAGAAGAAAAAGTCTTGGTCAACACGCACAGGAAGAAGCAAAAAGACAAAGACTGAGCACGCAACTGAACACGTAACTAAACACGCGACTGAACCAACTAAACCAACTGAACGAGCTACCAAGCTTGAGGTTAAAGAGAAAGAGAAAGTCCCAAAGCAAAAGCGGAAAAATAGGCCCTCCAAGCAGAAAAGGAGAGCCAAAAAAGCAAACACTGACAATGTTGCTGAATTAGTGGAAGGAACAACATCCCCTCTCGCCCCAATTGAAAGCGGTTTTTCCGAGACAGTGGTTAGTGAATCTGCTCCATTGAATAAAAAGGATCTTCAGGAGGTTGCAGTGACTGAATCAACTGAATACTACCAGACCCTAGAATACAACGGGAAATATCAAGACGGCATTACTTTGGAAACCCAATCCACTACTGATGCTCAAGTTGTGAGAAATTATGGAATGGGGATGTTCCGGAGCGCTAGTCTGCCAGCCCCAAAAACCAAAACTCACCACTTGCTACCACAGAGCCGGTTCTTGAAGCTGTCCAGCTGCTGGGACAACTTCAACCCTCGTGAATACGGACTTCTTCCTTTTGTGGCAAAGGAGAAGTATGCAGGATCGAAAAATTTTGCAGCCATTTCAGATTGTGAATCTGCAAAGATCGAGCCTGATTTGCTTGAATTGGAAAAGCCTACAGAAGACAAGACTTCGATCATTATTACCTTGGAAGATATTGAAGTTGAAATTGATGGCGATCTCACAACCGAAAACTTACCTTCTGCTAAGATTGATTCTGCTGAAGTGCACACGAAAAAGCTTGACTCTGCTAACATCCAAAAGACCACACTTGAAGCCCTATTTGAACTGGAGAAGGCTGATACTACGAGAGTTGTTTGCAAAAAATTGGAAGTAACTCTTGTTGAGGACCAAACCAAGAAAGAAGCTTTGGTCGATTATGGAATCAACGGCTCAACAAACTCTGAACTTACTGAGCTCGATAGAGAGTTGGCCGAAGCATTTGAGTTCCTTAAACAGGAAGATTTGAAAGATTTGAAATCTGTCAAAACTCCCACAACCACATCTTCCAGGTACTCACTCACTCAGCTTGTTGATGCTGTTGTTTGTGTTTCACCAGTTGATACGGTTGTGACTGATACTGTTGTGGCTGATACTGTTGTTTGTGCGGCTCCCACTGATAGAGTGGTTCATATTTCGCCCGAGCGAAACTATAATGAGAAGCCAACAGTTAAGCCCACGGTTAAGACGCGCTTGACCAAGCACGAAAGCAAGATGTCCAAGAGGCAGAAAGAAAAGCAAAAGGCCAAAACTTGCCTTTCAACTAGCGATGCAAATTTCATCTTGCAGTTTGCTGAGTTTGTAAACAGCAAAACTATTCCAGAAGCTAAAGTGGTTGAGACAGGAATAGATACTACAGGGGATATGATTGAGATCATTGTTGAAACTCCATCGCCCATGGAAGCTTCAGCTATTTCCGAACTCACTCCATCGCCCATTGAATTCACCTTGGAAGTCGAAGACCATCCTGTCTTCGAGAACACACTACCAGAAAGTAATATTTACACCAACCTCACCAAGCTTGGACTGTCGGTGTTTCTGATTTTTTCACTGCTTTGGGGACAAGAGGTTGCAGACTCCACCAGCACTGAAAATAGGCAGCAGACACCTACAGCCTACAAAGAGAAAAAAGCTGAAGAAGAGCTAAAGTCAGCTACCACACCGACTAGTCTTCTTATCAGGCCTTTTGGGAACGAAAGCTGGAGTAACTTTTGTGAATTTGTGGCCATGCGCACAAGACGCGCACAAAGGGGTGAGATTTGGCCGCAAATCTAGAGGCCCTTACTGGAAGTAGAACAGGTAGAGTTTATACAGGAGAAGGGGGTATATTGCTAATAAACTATTTGCTATATCGGTGTAGATGCACTTAGGGCTGGTTTGTGATTCTCTGAGAATTAGACGTATACGTAGGGTTAAATAAAACATTATTTATCTTTGGATCTAGGGCTCAAAATACGCTGAATGTATTTTTAACATGTTAAACGATTTGATAAGCTGGGAAGGCCCCAATTAATGATGTCAATTTGGTTACTTACAAGCTCTCCACACCGGCTCGTTGTACTTTGCCGTAGTGATCCACGACATCCTCGAGAGAAGTCAAATTAAGGAAAAACCATCGTTTTGTACTCGTCCAAAATCTCATTCAATTTGGACGATTAGTTAGTTCTATTATAATGTTTTTTCACTCACTCACTCATCCACTCATCCATTCACTTACTTACTTATTCACTCACTCACTTACTCACTCATCCACTCACTCACTCACTCACTCACTCACTCACTCACTCACTCACTCACTCACTCACTCACTCACTCACTCACTCACTCACTCACTCACTCACTCACTCACTCACTCACTCACTCACTCACTCACTCACTCACTCACTCACTCACTCACTCACTCACTCACTCACTCACTCACTCACTCACT